>CAUYSK010118350.1:67500-154040 GCA_963575035.1 Avahi laniger
ACCACGACCTTATATGACTGAAGTGATGTACACATATTTTACATATAAGATCATCCTATCCCGCTTTCCCACTAATAATCTTGAAGACGAATATCCCTTCCTAGCCAAGAACGAGCTTTCTATTTTGCATCATTCCTACTGTGCAGGATGACCAGTGACTCATGAGCCTGGTTTTGAAAGCTAGCACTAAAAGCTAATTAAAATCTTTTCTGGTGATAAAGGAAGATTTGGGAGAAGTATCACCATGATTGTTTTCCTCAAGAATTTAATTTACAGCCAATTTTTCCTATCTGAATGTTACTTTCAAATGCACCCAGTGATAAGAAGCAACATCTGTTTTCCGTTCAATAGTACAAGAAGGCTCTGCATGGGGCTAAGTGTACACAGTCCATGTGAATCTATTGTTATTCTCATTTCTTTTTTGTCTCTGTGCCTAGTCCATTTGCCATGTACCATCCGGCAAACAGCTGACACATACTAGCTATTATGGACCCAGGCCTAATTGTGAGGTCTTAAAAGCGCTGCCATGTTTGTCTTCTAGCATGAATCAGAGGCCTCGATAAACCACTGTGTTATAGACCACCACTCTCATTTTGCATTTCCAGAGCAGCAGACTGTTGTGCCAGAGGGTTTGTTGATGTTAAACATATAGTCAGAATCAGTGGCAGCATTTTGTTTTCTTCTTTGCCTGGAATGTTTTTGTTTTCCTTGGTAATAAAGCATGCAATTACTTACAGAATAACTATTTGTAGATATTATTTTAGCTTGGAAGCAGAAATTGGCAAATTTTAAATGTGCCAGTACAGCTCTGAGCTGGAACCGCTGTTGAAGTGGGATGGGGAAGATGGCACGGGTGTCCGTCGCAGCCCTCCGTGGCTTTGTCATCGTGTGATAGGGTCATGCCAACAAGTGTTAACTGACGGCTCTTATTTGGATTTCTGATTTGTGTCTCCACAGCCCTCTTGGAACAGAGATCATGATGACACGGCGTCTACTCGTTCAGGAGGAACCCCAGGCCCTTCCAGTGGTGGCCACACGTCACATAGTGGGGATAACAGCAGTGAGCAAGGTAGGAGAGCCATTTTCATCCTCTATTGCTACATTTTTAAGGGTTGAAGAACTCAAAAATGTCTAATTAGTTACTATTTAAACAGTTTTTGCCAAAACATAAACCCCATCTAACTTGAGAATCAGTTCGTCTTACTTTATTCTCTGACACTTTTCTTCTTCTGTGCCATTCTCTCTGCCCAGCTGCCTGTCACCTGGCCACCTTCATAAAATAGGGTCAGTGCATTGACTGAGGGCAAGATAGAGAAGTGGATTAAAAGTCAATATGAATAAATAGTATGCCGCTAATACCCTGCTATACAGAAGATAAGTATTATGATTACTTGTCCTTAGAAACTTTTCAAGAGCTCATGAAGAAATGCCCCCTAGGATCGCAAATTAATGATGTCTCAAAATGCTTATAAGGCGGTGGGCCTTTCAGCAACCCATGGTGGACTTCCCTCTCCACTGAGTTGAAATCATTTTTCTGGTTTTATTTATCTGAATCTCTTAAGTGCTTTACTTCATTGCAAAGCCAGACCAAATGAAATTAGGAAGCACTGAAAAGATACCAGATTAATTTAATTCGTGCTGTACTTTGAGTGCACATACCTGTGTGTGTATGTGGGTGTCCATTGATGTGCACGTTTGACTCTAACTAGCAGGAAATAAAGTTTAAACATCACGTTAGTCTCCAACAGAAAGGTGAATGAGTATCCAAGTATCTTGGACTGCTTTTCATGAGACCCTACTGTGGTGGATTTTGTGTTCAATTAATGCAATTAAAGTTTAAAAGAGAATTCTTTATCGAATATAAAAAGACTGCTTTATTGAAGTTGACTCTGAGCCCGCAGTAGGTACATACTTTAAAATCTGGTTTTTATGATCATGTTTCACTGGAGTGCTGTTAGACAACAAAGGAATTTTGTTGTCTAACTTAGTTGAGCTATACCAATTAAAATCGCAAAGTCTACAATGAATTTAGCATGATTAATTTGAAAAAAACAGGAAAGCTGATTTTCTTTTTAGGCACATGTATGCTATTTGCACTGGGAACAACTTTGCAAATATAATTTTAAACATTTGAGACATTTTATTGTTCAAAGAAAAGTTGCTGACTTCATCACAACTATAAGCCTAGTAAAAACGGAGCCCGGAATAGTAAACTAGTTCAGAGCTGAGGTAGAAACAGGTAACCTCTGACCTCTGACTTTTACTGGAAAATGATATGCAGCATAAATCCAAGGGGCCTTTTTTCTTTCAAGTGTCTGTATGTGTGTGTTACAGCATCGCCGTACACAGTGATATAGTTAGGGTGGTGTCAGCACTTCCAATATAAAGCCCTACTTTCATAACTCTACTTACACTATGAGTTTTCAAAAACGTGTAAATGGAATCTAAATTCTTTTCCCTGTAGCCCAGAATTGCTACATGGGGTCACAGCCTACCATTTTGTTCGTTTCTTCTTCTTTTTCGTTTCTTGCTTTTTAAAACTTATATTGTCTGAGAATAGGCAGGCAGTTTAACCGCTACATTGAAGGCTTGCAAACAGCTGAAATGCCCTTGAATTTAAAATTGTAATGCATAAGTTTTCTCAAACATAATCTGATAAGAGGATTTTCAGAGGGCAAATACCCAATACCAGTGCTTCCCCTCCGACATGCGGTAATAAGAAATTAGGCATTTTGTATACTTCTTTTTCCTTCAACAAGTGTTCTCCAAAGGCCTATTTAATAATGAATTTGATTGTGACCAGGAGCCATATATTCTTCACATTACTAGTTTGCCACTTAGAATGTTTCTCTTTATATTTTTTCTCTTTCCATTTTTATATTTAAGACCACCACCTAGTTTTTTTCTTTTTTTTTTTAAGCATTTGCACACAATTTCTTTCATTAGAATGATCTCAGTTGAACCATTTTGAAACCACCCTGGGTGGCAGATAAAGTAAGTCCACCCTAGTCCCATTGGAGAGAGGAGAAAAATGAGATGTGGAAGAGCTGAGTGATTTGTTGAGGTCCCGGCAGTGTCAGACCTAAACTTACAGTTTCTTGATTATGTATACAAGGTTCTTCTCATCATTCCCTCTTTCCCCATCTCTCTATCAGCCAACTCAAGTCAATGACCTCCACTGTGGTCAGTTAGAAACTTTCTGTGCAGATTTCCCCCTCCCATACCACCAGCTTGATGACGGAGGTAGTGGGAGCCACACCTTCAGTCTTACTTGCCCTTCCTGGTGACTTTTCTATGGCAGCGAGATCTATTCTGCTGAGCGCAGAATGATGCTTGAAAGTGTTGCTGCAACAACTGATGCACATTTCCATGCCGACCATGACCCTTCTAAACCTTTTTTTCATCCCTGAGACCTGCGGAGCTGGGTCTTTGTGCAGCCTTCGGATTAACTGTGCACAGTGGCTTTTCCAGGTTTTCCCTGTTTGCCTTTTCTGGCAGGCATGGACGTGTAAGCTGTGCCAGCATTTGGCCCGTAGTACATGTCCTAAATAGTTATTTACACAGTTTGAGTCCATTTTAGTCAACTGGGTAAATAACAGCCCTCTTCAAAAGATTTATAAATCCATAAATATGTCTTTATACATACCCAATAGACAGAAATAACTCAATCTGTCAAGAACATATCCAAAGAGGTGTTTCCCCCACAGACAGGAGTAATACATATTTTAAAACTTTCTCTACTGTATTATTTGTACTGCATTTCTTTTTCCTCATTCCTTTTCAGTTTTTACCACTTCATTATGGCACCTGTGGTACAAAAAAGAAAAGAGAAAAAAAAAGAAAAGAAAAGAAAAAGAAACCCCTCAGGTTTTGGTGTGCTGTTAAATAACCTTGTCTTCTGCACAGTGTAGTCATGTTACAGGCAATATGTGTCTCAACTGAGTCCTGTTCTTTTGCACTTTCAAAGCAAATAAAATAAAATAAGTTATGTAGGAAATTTTTAATGTTCTAACATATTTCAGAATACAGTGATAGTTCCTAGTTAGAGCTACAACAATTTTGGGAATTTTGAGTAGCTGATAATTTGCCAAATTAGTAGCTGTGATGATTGATAAAATACTTTTAGTACAAACTTTTACCTAAGCATTAAAAAAAAAACAAACAACAAACAAACAAACAAAAAAAAAAAAAACAAAAAATGCTCAATCCTGAGCATTCTAAAGAGAATACACATAAGGTATGTAATTAAGAAAATACCAAAGATACTATTATTCAGGGATTTGATGTTTATTCATGATTTACATAATATATCTTTCCTCCAACTCAAATTATTTATCATGACAACTTTTCCTATGATGTCTACTTTTATTCAATATTAGTACTTGTGGCCACTTGCAGGAAATTGATTCTTTAATGGCGAAGTCCCTTCCAATTGGCACTGAAGAGGGAGGGCTCACGTCTGTGTTTGGTCGGGCATTCTGCTGCTGTTGCCACAACATTGATTTTGTTTTCTCTTTAACTTCCTCAAAGCACTTCCAAAGATACTAGATTGAATCCTTATTTTATCCCTGGCAATTATTTGCTTTATTGTCCCATTTCACAGGAGAGAGAAGTGATAACTCAGAAATATTGACAAATGAGTAACTGTCAGAGTCAGCTCTGGGATCTTGGTCTCTTGGCTTTGTAACTGCTTTAGGACGAGGAGTCCGTTTTCAGGACCGCCAAGTTGTGCCTCATAATGTGAGGTACACGATGGCAGATAAATCTGTCTTTCACGTGTTTTTTTTTAATCCTACTGTGTGTGGCTGCCTCCTGATCGTGATCTGGGCCTGCTCTCGGCAGTGTGTGTTTGGCGTGGAGGGACAGTAAGCAGATCCGTGCCTCTTCTCACTAGATCAGTTCTCCTTCCCAACAGGGCTGGCACAGCCACTCTGTACTTCATAGGCGACTTCAGCTATTATGATGGACCACATTTTGAGTTTGGGCATGTCTTCCTTTGTGGTTCAAAGTCAAGAGAGTGGAATAAATGATAGTAATAAAATAATAAAATAGGATATTAAGGGCTGTCAGTCAGCATAGGTACTTCCAGCCTCTCACTTTGTGAGTGTGATCCCGGAGGCTCAGAGAGGCAAGGAGACTCACCCAAGGCCACAGACTAGTTGGTGGCTGAGGCAGGACTTGAACCTGTGCAGTCTGACTCCAAAGCCCAAGCTCCTAACCACGACATCCTATTTGATATAGTACTTTAATGGAGCTTAGGAATGGAAAAATGGATCTGTCTTTCTGTTACCAGTTTGACAACCCTTTCCCACTTATCTGTACTGAGCCTGGCACTGTGCTCTCTAATGGTGCCATAGCTATGAATAAGACAGAACCAGCCTTAGACTCTGAGAGGCACCGCTGTGCTGGGGAGTGAGAACCTAGGTCTGCATGCTAAGTAGGATGATGACCGAGGTGTTTACAAAGGGGGCATGATAACTGATACGATTAATTGGTACTGTGTATTAAGAGCCTGTACCATTTCACTCATTGAAATCGTTATTGAATTGAGAATAGGAGCATGGACGACAAGTAAGGATATTTCTTTTGTAGAACATTTCCCTCTTAAAACTCATCTTCTTTTTCCCTTTTGTGAGGATAAAGAAAAAGTATTATTTCTACATTGAAATTTGATGCAAAACATTTCAACCCTAAAGGACTTTAATGACTGCTGGAACCTCTAAAACCCACTTATGAACTTCTCCTTTTGGGAGCAGGACTCAAATCAACAATAGTACTACTAAAAAAAAAAAAGGCAAAAAAGCAAAACCAGCGTGTTTCTTTCAAGAGGAATAATTAAAAAGCACTGCTATTTTTTTATAATAATGTATCAATAGTTGCAATGCCTTCTACTCCCCCATCCCCCTCCACACCAGCTTTTGTATGAGTTCGGGCAACCTATAGGCAGAAGGCAATTCCGTTTATTATTGAGGGGAATCTCGAGGCAGTCGTTCCAGACCTAGGAAGCCAGCAGGCAGGGCTGCCTGGGAGGGGGTGGGGAGCAAGGAGAGAAGGAGGTGGGGAAGGACCACATTAGGTTCCAGATGACTGAGCAACGATTTATATACCAGCTCGCCTTTTTACATGAAGAAGAAAAGTAATAACAACCCAAACCCAGGCATTTGAAACAGTCAGCTGTCCGATGAATAATGGGATAGGTGGGGAAGGAGCTCTCTGATTGGATGTCTTAATGAGCACATTTCGCACAGAGTTTGGGCTGCAGTTCCCCTTGACCTTTGCCCTTTATTGACCAAACTGACACTTCATTTTTCACATACTTCCAATTATGGTTCGGCTTAAGTGTTGCCCTCCCTCCTTTATTTCTTTCCTATGGATGACTTAAGAGTGGTTGAGGCCACAGAAGATATTTTAATTTGAAAAACTACCGTAGCAACTCAGGTTTAGGATGTAATCTGAAACTGCTGTCAGGTTGCAGCTTTTCAGATGAAACTACAAAGTGAATACTGCTTGTTTAGAAACAGTTTTCTTTTTTATAAAAGAAAATGCACTTATTTTAAAAACGAAATGTTTACAATAACCTAGAAAGCTTGAAAAGGAAGAAAAATGTTTACAGAATGGTTATTTATTGTTGTTTCATTTGTCCGTTGGTCAGAGTGACTTGAGTGATCTCTATTTGTTCACACTTGCTTCTTAAGCCTCATACCTTCTCCAGGAACGTCTTGTATTTCAATGGCACTGTGATGTATTTTGACTGATACACTTTTGAGAGGAGAGAAAAGTAAAATATAATTGTGACCACAAGCCCCAGCCTTTAGACCATTGCAGCCCCGTGTGTTACTTTGGTTATATTTAATGTTGGACTGCAAATTAAAGTGTGGCCTTTGCATGCAGTAGCAGGCAGAATAGGAAAATGATTTCCTGGTGGGAAAAGTCAGGTGTAAAAAAAGAAAGGGGAAGTTATTATACTCTGCAAATCCCCGTTATCAGAAGGTCTATATTATTAACTTATCAAACAAGTTGAATTAGATGTATAGACAGAAAATTGTTTTCCCAAGAACACCCTGTAATAGACTCACCTTTCCTTTTATTGACTTATCAAATGTGAGTCACAGTTTTCTATTCTCCATTTGCTTGACTTCTAGCATCATGAAAGCAGGTCCTCTTAAAGAAAAAAATAACTTCATCATCTAAAAGTAGTAACTATGTTTAGGGGCATAAACTAGGCTATAAGCATTTTCATAGAAAGTGCATCTTCTCACTATTAGGCAATAGCACTAGCAAACTTGAGGCCATTGTTTTTCATCTTAAACAATCAAAATATGCTTTTGAAATTATTTACAGCCAAATGGATCTTCCTATACCACAGAAGTATTTATCTTATAAGTGGACGAAGTGTTACCTACTTTATTATGTAGCCCTCTAGCATATCATGGCATATTTTTTACTATAATATGGTAATAAAAGAATATGTAAAGGACAGACAAAGGTTCTGTCTTTTTCTGTAAGGTGACCCCTGTTACCAAGTAACTGCTTTACTTATGAGCTTATTAAAAACTCAAAAAATGAGCTTTTCATACTTCACAGGCATTGATGTGAAAATGAGCTGTCCTGTGAGTAGTTTTCTTGATCATTTTTAGAACAATTGATTAGCCAAAGAGCTCCTGTCATTAGTTGACATTGACTGATAGCAATTTGTCACAAGCTCTGAAGGTCAGCTAGACAGTTGGAGTTTCAGCTTGTCTTTGATTGACCTTTACTGATTCCGTGCTCATGTGATTGGGTTTGAATAGGTCTGACCCTCAATTGGAAAAGACAGGGCATTAGTCAACAGGGTCATTTCTTATATTTTCTGTTGATTGTTCTTTTTTATTTATGTGTGAACTCATGGTCTGGATTTCTTATCAAATTTTATACTCTTGGTTTTGAAACTTAAGAGGTGTGATATTTATTGTGTGGCCTTAAAGTCACAATTCTGTTTTTTCTCTGGTTTGCATTTAACAGTACACTTGATATGTGATGTCACAGACATCTGTCTACTGGCCATTGTTACCCACACAGATAGTGAAGTTTTATTGTAAGTGACGGATTGGAATATGGTTGTTGCTATTGTTGTTTTTAATAAATACCAACTTTGGTGTGACTTGTGGCACTTCTAAAATTGTATACCAATTCTTCGAGTTCCCTAGAATTAATTACTTTTGTCTCCTAAGAATCACACAATATTTTAAAATGAGAATTGAGCAGTGAAAAAATCCTATGAATAATGATGTTGTGTCAATTCATCATTTAGCTGTGCAGCCAGAGGCATGAAAACTTTTTTAAAAGGTACCTTCTTCCCAGTTTCACTCAGTTGGCTGTAAATTAGAGAAGCTTCCCTGGCTAGAGGAGCATTAGCCTTTCAGTGAGAGTGGAATATATTGTCTATTGTAGTAGACCTGGAATTAATTGTTCATAATACTCAGTTCTTCCTTTTCAAAATTGTAAGGTATTTTCCAAAAATGCATCACATTTAGAAGAATGTATTCCATATGCATATTAATAACATGTACTTTATAGCTTTATGGAAATGATAAAAATGGTGATTTTAGCTTAAAAAAACCCAGGCCTTATTTTGTAATTATTTCATTCGTTCCTGTAGAAGGCCTTTCTTTTCTCTTGTTCTCCTCTCACCTTCTCTTCCTCTCTTGCTTCTGCGCTGGGTTTTAAACTATAAGCAATAACTCGTTTTTCAGGTCAGCTCTCCCAGGCATTCCAGGGCCACCACACACAGCCTGGCACAGCTTAAACATGTGTTTCAGTTTCTACCCAAGAAAATAAATGAGGAGAGAATCCATTGTTCCAGGTGGTGGATTCTTCACATGGTGTCATTCTTGGCAAGGCAGCAGTGAGGAAGTTAATTTTAGGGAAGCATCCATTTAACATAGCCCAAGGAGATGAAAAGAGTTTGGAATTATAATCTCTTCTGCAGATGAGCCAATATATTATCATGAGTTGTATTTAAGGGGGGTAGAGAATGTAAATTTATCCATTTTAGTCAAGTCATCAAAAATAAATAGATTAAGCATTTACAGTGTGTCAGGTGCTCTAAAAATGAGTAGGCCATAGTATCTGCCCTCAAGAAGTTTGTGTCTGCTACCAAGAGCATGAAGCATGTGTAAGTGAAATATTCACTAAATACGAGATATTCTTAGGGAGGTGTGAGCGTATTTATTTCACAACATGCCAATGCCCCAGACATGGTAAACTCCATGGTCAAGACTGCTGGATGAAACACAAGATAGTGGGTATTTGGTTTAAATTGCAGAGGGACATCTCTGTCTTGATAGAAGCAGAGGCTCTGCATCTATGAGGCATTGTGAGGTTAACTTGGATCCAGAGCTCAGTCTTGGAAACTTGACCGAGTCCTTGCACACAGTCTTGCGGCCACCCAGGGCCTCTGCTGTCTGAACCCTTGGGAGCATCATTGCTTCCGACTCATATTGGTCTTCTTCAAGGGATCTTGACATTTTGAGGTGTAGAGAACCCCTTTTGCAGTCTGATAAAGTCTCCTAAAGGGAATGACTTTCTTGTCAGAGTAATATTTTTATTCATGTATAAAATAAAATACATAGTACTACAAGGGAAACTAATTATATTGAAAGCCAGTTATCAAAATACTAAAAATAAAAACAAATTGCAATATAGTAATATAAGTGCTCTGTTAAATAGATATTAAATAACAAGGTCTAGTAGTAATT
The DNA here is from genome assembly GCA_963575035.1 of Avahi laniger. NCBI lineage: Eukaryota > Metazoa > Chordata > Mammalia > Primates > Indriidae > Avahi > Avahi laniger. The sequence continues at coordinate 77,238 of CAUYSK010118350.1, forward strand.
CTAACGATAAATGTAAATAATGCTTTAAGATATTGTGATTTGTAAATATGATTTCCATTGGGGAACAAAGTCACAGGGCCTGCTAATAGTTCTGTGGTTTGTTACTTACATACATAAAAATGCAACTTTCCCTCTTCCAGTTATGTACATCCCCTGAATTCTAACTATGTATCCCCCCTTAGGGGGGTTTATGTCGCCCAGGTTAAGAAGTTTTAAACTTAATTCAAGTGTCAGAAGCTGGTGGTGGATGGCTTGGAGATGTGCAGTTGTTCCTCAGTGTCCGCAGGGGATCGTTTCCAGGATCTGGCCCCACCCCACCCCACCCCGCCTCCCAATGAATACCAGAATCTTCAGATGCTCAAGTCCTTTATACAAAATGGTGTAGTAATTACATATAAGCTATGCACATCCTCATTTTAAATCATCTCTAGATTATGTATGATACCTAATACAATATAAATGCTATGCAAATAGTTGTTATACTGTATTGTTTAGGGACTAATGACAAGAAAAAAAATCTGTACATGTTCAGTACAGATGCAACCATCTATTTTTTTTTTCAAACATTTTCCATCCTCGGTTTGTTGAATCATGGATGCAGAACCCATGGATCTGGAGGGTGGGCTGTACCTTAACTCACATCACCCAGCAAGTTGCCTGTTCTCTCTACTCCTCCCCTTGGACATATCCTCTGCCCCTCAGTGGATATCCAACAGAAGATGGGTGGACAATAGCCGCAGCATCTGAGGATCTTTTGAGGGACTGTAGGGCGAGAGATGAGCATGAATTCTGAGACAGGACCCTGTAGCAGGGCTAACTCTGCTACCCTGGGATAATGCCTTTATGTCCTATCCCCTTCCCATTCAAAGCACGATTCTATGCCTTGGGATGTGATGTTCAGCTCTGCCCCTGAAGTTATTTTTCTCCTTCATGAATGCTAACACTAATTAAGAATAGTAGTAGAAGTTTTGGCTGTTGGCCTAGCAAAAACAAACCCAAACAGTAAATTTATGCCAAGCATTTCTCTTTAAAAAAGGTAGGCGTTGTCTACCTCTCATATTGATTGATCCCCGAAGTATAGTTGGTAAAGTTGGGTTTTGCTCAAGTGTCTGGCTTTGTGGATTAGTTTAGTCTTGCAGATATTTTTTCATAATTGCTTAACTGAAAAGCATTCTATTTGATTAGTACAATTAGTTTTGGCTTTCCCACACTCACTAATATCAACCCATATGCATTCCCTGCCAGACATAGCTCATTTTATTTTCCAACAAAGAAGGAAGAAGTACTTATTTACTTATTTTCACATCAGATGAAAAAGAGAACATGACCTTATGTAGCAAATCCTAAATTTTCTTGACAATTGTATATTTTTAAGAAAGGGAGGAATTGAAGAGTGAATGCAGAAAATATTGAATTTCCCAATAGGTTCATTTAGATTATCAGCATTTGATCAATGCTATCTTTTTAATAATTTTATTTGTTTTAGTTTGAATATTTCCTTGAGTGCCCCTATTACAATGCACCTATGACAGCCAGTACAAGTAGCACCCTGAACATCCTTTTATACTTTGATACCTTGGGAGAAAAGGATATATTGAATTTTGAAATGCATAGATAAATTCTGTCTTGTATTCTAAGAATAGATTTAAGGAAATTAATAAAAGTATATAGAACACAACAGAATAAAAATAAATAGATGAAAAAATTATAATGAAAGGAAAATAAACAAAAAATCAGTCATAAGGGTAGAACAGAACAATATGAATTATAAGGTCATATACACTTACTAGAAATAGTTAATTTGGCTCTGAGCTTCCCAGCAACCACAATAAAGAGAGAAATATATATAATTAGTTACAAGATTTACAGCATCTGTGGAAATTGTTCAGAAGAATTCTTTTAACTGGCATTAAGATCTGAAAGAAACTCTCCTTGTGTCCTCCACAGGGAGTCCAGTGAGATGGCATAGACTGGCATCCTCAACAACATCTGTAGACCCCTCTTACAGTCCCCTCAGCTCCTAGCACAATGCTGCAAATAGAATCATTGCTGATAGGTCAGGTGTGGTGGCTTTTTCCTGTAATTGCAGCACTTTGGGAGGCCAGAGCGGGAGAATCACTTGAAGCCAGAAGTTCAAGACCAGCCTGGGCAACATAGTAAGACCTTGTCCCTACAAAAACTAAAAAGAAATACCTGGGTGTGGTGGTGTATGCCTGTAGTCTCAGCTACCCCGGAGACTGAGGCTGGAGGATCCCTTGAGCCCAGGAGCTCAAAGCTGCAGTGAGCTATGATCATGCCACTGTACTTCAGCCTGGGTGACAAGGGAAGACCCTGTCTCTAAAAAAATTTAAAACATACTTGCTGATAAATATTTGATTGATTGATTTGACTAGATATCTGTAATCACAGTCAGCCCATTGTTACTTTCAACTCCTTGATGTCTGACCTAGTCTTGATTTCCGTGGTTGAAATTGATGACAGCCTGTCTGAATGTGACCCGAGGTGCTGATGACGCGGTGATGCAGTGAGGCCTTTCTCTACTCGGCTGTATCTTCTGACCGTTTTTTGGTGGGTCAGCCCCGTTTTCCAGTCTTTTCTCTCTCCACGTGGGGCCAGGGATGGAGATGAGAATGCTACTGTAGCTTTGGTTATTGTCCCCTGAAACACAGTTAGTGGAGCCAGAGAGATTCAGATACGCAGTGGTTAAAATGGCCATGCTGAGGGGCTGAGCAGGACACCAGAACAGGAAGATTCAGGGGCCATGGTCCTCAAACATGAATGTTCCGAGGGAGTGTGACTTCAGACTGTACAATTGGAGGGGCCTGGGCATTATGAATATTTGGTTTACCACATCCTGACAACAGGAACATCCCCTTAGGTGAAAGGAACAAATTGAGTACAAATAAGAGTGTTGTTTGATTTTGTGACTTTTAAGCTTACGAGAGGAATACTCCCACAGGTAAAAGAGGCAAAACCAGAAATAGTCCCATTGGTTAACTTCATGAGTATTAACTGAATGTCCATTGCATACCAGCCCCATATGCTAGACGTGAGAATTCAGAGTGAAAGAGGTCATTTCCGGAATCAAGGAACCGAGTGCGTGGAGGGGCAGGCAGGCAACACGCTGCAGGCTGAGTCTCACGAGTGAGCAAGCTCAGTGCAGCGTGGGAGTAGCGGGATGGCGCCGACGCACCGGCGGAGATGCAGCAACTGCTGGCGTCGGCGGGGCCGCTCCGCGGTCTTTCTAGGGCAGGCATCCGTCACGGAGCGCAGCACCCTTCTTGTTGGAACACGGGCTTAGGTGCTTCTCCACAGCACCCCAGGCTACCACTACCTCGTCCCCCACACTTAGCCCTAGGAGAAATCGGTTTTCTGCCACCCAACTCTCCTAAGGGAGTGAATCTGTGATGGAAATTTGGGAGAGATGGAGAAGAAGAAGAAGATGCAGGGCAAAAAAATGTCCGTTTGTGCGAACGGACAAAGGAGAGAGAAGGCATGGCGCTCTGGAGGCTCCTTGGGAGCCTCAGCATGAGCAGAGAGCAGGGTGAGAAAGGGGGAGTCTGAGGTGAGGCCCGAGAGGGATTAGGGGCTGGAGCAAGAAGGATCCTACGTGTCATCTTAAGGAGCTGGGCGTTCGTTTAGGAGGCGGTGGGGAGTCATTGGAAACGTCGGGGTTGTGGCACGGTCAGTGCGAGCCAAGGAGGAATCCGGGCAGGGGAAGGCCGGGCCCAGCCCCCTCAGTTATTGAGGAAGGTTGCAGATCTTTAATAAGGCAGAGGGAGGAGGCCGGAGAGAAGGGCTTCGAGGAGGCAGACTGGACCCGACTTAGAGACTGAGTGGATGCCGGGAGCCGGGCGGTGCGAAGGGTCAGGCGTGACGCCAGGGTTCGGGAATTCTGACTCTGTGAACTGCAGGTCCCGTCCGACATGCTCACTGTCTTCTTCTCAAGTGTAGCCTCACCTCTCCAGACACGGGTCAAAGGCAGCTGGTCATTGATGACTATGGCTTCCCCCACACACCCTTGCTGGGCAGAAGTGACACTTTTCCTCCCTCTTCCTGAGCGCGGCTCGGGGAAGTTCCGCTAACTCTGCTGCACTGTTTTCCCTCAGAGAAGGCTCTGGCTCCATGGAGACCACGGCCGGGTTGGAAAGGAAGAGGCCAGCTAAGCTGTCATGGGAATTTGGTGACTCATTTCATCAGTTTACTACTCTGAAAATGAGGTGACTTCCCTCTTTGCTTGACAACTGATTGATGAACATTTCCTGAGTATTTGTGGAGCAGAGGCTTTGCTCCATGGGCCTTCATGTTTATGGGCTCCCAGTGGATTCTAATCCTGATGTGCTTCCGCCTTTTCCACTTCCCGGCTGCTAATTTTTCTCTTTATGTAGAATCTTCAAATTACCTGCCCAAGCCTTACTAGAGTCCAGGATTAGAAACGGTATCCTCTTGCGCTTGCTGATACAACCCTAGTGACATTGGATTCTTGCCAGAATGTTAAAGAACGAAAGATACCTTTTTATACTGCAACAGTATTCATTTGACTAAAAGCACCATCACCTGGTACTTAGTTTGTCTACACTGGAAATTGTCTTTAAAAATAGCCTCGTTTTGCCTGTCTATGCATTTTTTGTTGTTGTTTTTAGTTTTCACTTTCTTTTCCAAGATGTGGGTTTGTGTATTTTTAGAAGGATTGCCCTTTACTTTGTTTCCCGATATCCCGATGCTCTTGATAGAAAAGGAGTCAACTTTGGAAAACATTAATTGTTCCACTAAGTGATGAAATGTTAATAAAAGCTACATAGCAAGAAGTAGAAGCACTGCTTTTAGGCCCCAAGAATACCCTTAGGCTTATTTTTCATAATAGAAATGGAAGCAATAGGGTTGCATTATGTGGATCAGTCATTGTTTTAGATACTAACCATAGTCCTTAGATTTAATTTTCATATTTCAAATGGAGGCAGTAGGTTTAGCATGTCTTACTTTGCAGCTGGAACAGATTCCATTTTTAATCTGTAAGTTACATATGGCATGGAGCCACGTGTTGCCCGGATCCAAGTATGTAACTCCGATTGATATCAGTGAGTTTCATGATGGATTGGAAGAACTATGTGGTCTTTATTCCAAATATCTATGTGACTCTTTAGAATTAAACACACTGAACAAATTATAGCACTTTTCAAATTAAAAGGCAGTGTTTTCTAATGTAGCAACCATGCTGGCTTAAAGGAATAATGCAACAAGTCCAAATAGACACACACACACACACACACACACTCATGCACATATAACCACAGAATTGGTTTTCAGGCAGAGAGAGGCAGCTGGGCTCAGGAACCTGGCTAGTATAGTAAAGAACATGGCTGTATCGAGCTATACAAAACTGCCTTTAAATAGAAAAGATAAGAGGAGAAAGGCTTTTCTTTGGGTGGTACCTGCTCATCAGGGCACATGTTATTGTTGGTGAGTAATTCTAGCAAGAGCCCTCTTGTACTTCCTCATTCTTATTACCCCAATGGTGGGAATGGAATGGCGATATTCATTCAGAATTGACTGATGTTTGCATCTATAAATAATGTACTCAAATCATAATTGTTATAACAGGATTGTTTGATTACTTGGCAATGGCCTTGTGCTGAGATAGCTTTGGGATCACCTGTTCATTGGGAACATTTGACAGACCTCGTATTTATTATCCAATTGAATGTCAGTAGCAATTATGGCTAAAGATAAACAAAAATGCAAGTACTTGTTGACCTTGACTTTTTTCCACAAGAGATTGGACTTGATGGCTCTATTGCGGTTGAACTGATAAGGGTTATAAACAGTAGTTTAAAGAAAATGTTTTATTCCCAGAGGAAAATACCCTATTTGCTGTGGGAAATGGCAGTAGATGTCTATACCCTTTGCCAGATTTTCTTAATTTACCTTTACTTGGGCTATGGGAAAAGGATATGGGGGGAAAGCCTTTTATGGCTTTGATGTATATTTGCATAGATTGTTATAATTTGTGAATGGTGCAGATGGTAGATGAAATATAATTTTAGAAGCAGCCAATGATGTTTCTATGATTTATGATACTTAATAATACGTTTTTTTGAAGCTATCATGTTATTATAAGATTGTGTTTCAGAGACGAAGATCTTGTAAAAATGTAGTAGACTTATGGTGCCAAAATGCTCTTTCAGATTTTAATTAAAAACATAAAAGTGTCATTGGTTAATATGATCTCACTAGGATCAAAGAGATAGAAAATTGACCCAGTGAATATTTACATGGGACACTCCACAAATGCACTGTGGGTTGTAACAATCAGCACTTTTCTTTGGGCACAAAGTCTTAAGTTCCAGGTTTGAATCAAGAAACCCTGGGCCATAAAGGATTCCCCATGTTTTGGTGAGGCTTTAAGCCTCAGTGACCTGCCCTATTTGCCCCTAAAAATCCCACTGCATTTTCCTTTAGAGGAGAAGTACTTTGGCTCAATGCCACCGGCTTCAACTTTTGCTCTTAAATTGTTGTTTTGATGCATAGTGTAGTGATGGCTGAATTGATTTCTGTGCATAAACGGTGGCCTAGATTCTTGCCCTGTGGAAATCCATGGAATTAAGAACTCTAGGTTCCTGGAGTGATAAGAGGTAAGCAAATGATTAGATATGCATGCAGGGAAAAATGGAAATGCTCATAGAATAGAAATAAGGGTCTGTATAATTTGCAAGTTTAATGTAAATGCAAGCCACTAATACAACTAATAATTTAATGCTAATATGTGACGGTAAGTAAATGTAATTCTAATCATTTTCTATTTGGTGTGCTCTCAAAGAGTTCTGAGCAAAAATGTACCGTATTGAAATATTTCCCTGGCTACTTAGTATAAGAGTATGGTCTACCAACAACTCTGGCCCTGATGAAACCTCTGGGCTACGAGTGACTGAAATTTCTCTCTAGACAGAAGTTTGGGACCATTCGAGAGAGCAGAATCCAAGCCAGGGTTTCTTGCAAGGAGGTTTAGAAAACTGAGATATTATGGGACTTATTCAACAGATTATACAAGCTGACATCTAGCCCGATATGCCCTTTTAAGTACTCACTGGTATTATTTAATGATATAGTGTCTTTTTTGTAAAAAAAAAAAAATTTGATAGTTTAGTCTATTTTTCAAAATACAGGTTTCTTCTTGAAGATAGACAAGTTTTCAATACCTGTCTGTGAGAATAGGTCCTTTGAATGAAATTTTCAAATATAGGTAAAGAAGTCACACTGTATATAATCAATAGGAAATTTATTGCTGCCCCCAAAACAACAGCAACAGAAGAGAAGAGTTCCACTCTCCTCTGTCTTCTTTGCTAAGTCTCATTGCTTTATTTGTGAATTTCTTTGGAGAATAACTGCTTGCTGACCTCCAATTTCCATGAAACTTTTGTGAAGAACAGTGGAAATCTTTGCAATGACAGATGCCATTGCAGATTATTATGATGTCCATTACTTGGAGAATGAAATTAGGAAGAGTTTATTTCTGACATAGCACATACTCTCCCTTGCAACAGAAAGACCGAAGCCTAGAATCACTGTAAAAAGCACATCCTCAGGATTACTGATGATTCTTTGGTTGATACATTAGAAATGGGCAGAGGCAAGTCTGCTGCCTCAGGCATCCAGGTCCCCTGCAGCAGGAGGGCAGCCCAGGACTCACAGCTCAGGCTCCTCTTGGCTGCATGAAGGGGGGAAAAGTGGGAGGGGGACATCCTGCATTCTTCCTAGTAGTCACCGAGGGATGTGGCAAGGACATGAATTGTTTGTGGCTGGCTCTCTACCCTGGTGCTACGAAAGACTTCTGCGTTTATCTGCATTTTTCTGAGCACCAGTCGCTATGTAACCACCTCCCAGGCCACTTTGTGGGAAAGCTTTCTTTACGGTGGATGATGTGGCATTTCTTGTCACTTCCTCAAATTCCTTCCTGCTGCCTATCAGCATTGCTCTGGACTTATCTGGGTTGAGCTTCAGCCAGTTAGAGCTAATCCAGGTTCCTATTTCAGAGGAGCAAAATGACAGCAATGACGCTGCCATTTCTCAGCTCGTGGTGTGACCTGGGATGCTGGGGAGGACCGAGCAGAAAGAGGAGGGTGCAAGAGTTGGGGGCCCTTGGTTTGTTGTTGAAGCCTGGTACCTTGACCTCCTCTTCATTCTCATCAGTCTTGCTTCTCCATAAGGCTGACAGTATTATTTATTTTGATGTGTAGTTGGATGTAATGTTTCCAACTTTAACCTAAAGAAATAAGTGGCATTTGCCTGAGACTGGTTTTATTCTTTCCGCTGAGGTTGACCCTGGCAATTTTGAGCCTCTTAGCGAAAGTCTTATGAATTGGAATTTAAAGGATCAGAGACTTGGGGCTCTTTTGTTCTGATCTTCCATTATTTAACAAATATTTATTGAATACCTACTATGTGCTTGGTATAATGCTAGATGATGGGAAAAGTTTCAAACAAATACCTATTTTTTCATGCTTTCAGTTTATAAAACATGTCTACTCACATTAGTTTGTGAGCCTAACACCACCATTTTTGTGGCAGAGCAGATGTTCATGTGTCTACTTTTTTTTTTTTTTTTTTTTTTTTGAGACAGGGTCTCCCTCTATCACCTGGGCTAGAGTATAGTGGCCTCATCATAACTCATTGCAGCCTCCAACTCTTGGGCTCAAATGATCCTCCCACCTCAGCCTCCTGAGTAGCTGGGACCATAGGCACGCGCCACCACAGTCAGATAATTTTTCTATTTTTTTGGTAGAAACGGGGTCTCACTCTTGCTCAGGCTGGTCTCAACCTCCTGACCTCAAGCGATCCTCCCTCCTCAGCCTCCCAGAAGGCTAGGATTATAGGCATGAGCCACCGCGCTGGGCCCCTTGTCTCTATTTTACAGGTGAGAATTACCTAAGGTCCAACAGGGTATAAGTGAGAGAACAACAGGACCTCAATCAGTCAGATTTTTCAACTCCAACAACTTTCTTTTGTACCAGGTTAAAAAGTAACCTAGTAACTGGTATCTTCTTGATCCATTTATTTCTGAAATTCCTCCATCAGTTCCCTCTCTCATTAGAAAGAGAAGAAGGAAGGACACATTAGGAATGATCTTTAGAAGGAAGTGATCAGGCACCGCTTAGCATTACATTTCATGCATTCATTTGTTTACTCATTCATTCATTTATCCATTAATTCACACAGTACCTCCTGGTATACCAGGCACTGTGCTAAGTCTGGGGATGACAAAAATGAACAAGACCAATCCCTGCACTCAAGGAATTTCTAGTCCAGTGTTTGATTCTCCATTAACCCCTCAATTAAGAAATATCTGGAATAAACATATTTCCTGATGTGGTTTCTCTTTAGGATTTACCTACTGTCTCATTCAATATGGTTGATGCTCTCCAGTAATTTTCAGGCATGAGGGGGTTTCAGTGTATGATCAGAACTGAAAGAATCTAATATTGGTCTCTCCTCATGGAAAAAAGACTTTTGATCAGATTTCTACATGAGATATTTTAACTTTCTGAGGCTGAGGGATAGCCTAAACTCATCTGTAAAATGGGGGTAGTATTAGTACCTACTTACAGGATTGTTGAGAATAGTAAACACATTAATATATAGAACTACGAGCCATACCTGGCACATGGTAAGCATTATGTATGTGTTAGGTGCTGCTATCATCATCATCATCACCATCAGCAGCAGCAACAGCAACTGGTTTATTTTTCTCTATGGAAAAGAGAGACTCTGTTTAGGACCAGTGCTCATTTCTGGGTATGAGTGATGGCATAACAAGAAATTGAGAATCTAGTACTATTCCCAAATGGGTCTTCATTTTACGATGGAGGTTGTTTGTCTGCCCTTTTGTGTCAGGACAGAGGGCATTCTAAACGTGGTGGGCCATTGAGATTTCCACTCATGCAGGACTCCCTTCCACTGTCCATCACTCTCAAATGTCCCCCAAGTCTGCCACTTTTACCTGAAGAGACAATGACAAGGAAGTGAATGATTAAGAAGAGACTGATACCATTCTTACCACAAGGCCTTTGATCCACTGGCTTCCTTTTAAACAACTGCTCCGTTCCCTCTGCACCGCATATTACAGTGTCTGGGAGAAAGTGAAGTTCGCTGTGTCAGTCAAGATGATGTGCTGATGGTGTGTCTCCTTTAGGCAGTCAGAGTGGGTTAGAGTTGAGCGTCCTCAGGGGTCCCCAGTTAGGATGGGGAGTGTATTTGCACACCAACAAAGTTTCCCCTTGCATCTCTGGTCACATCTTGTCATAACCATCTTTGGTCTTTGAGGAAGCTATTGGGCAGTATCAGGCCTTTGAATTTCAGGATGTCAATGTTATTGGTAAATTTTAAGGTGAAAGAAAACAACTCACAATATTACAGAGAAACTTTACCAAATATTGTATACTGATAAAATAACATTCAAAATATCTCTTGCCTATTAATAGTGAATAAGAAAGTTTGATTCTGGGAGCTTTGGGGAAGAAAAACTAGATATATAAGGAGATTTGTGTGTTTATGGAAAATCAACTCTACTACTTCCTCCACCTACAAAGTTACCAGTAATGCTGACTGCGCTTTCTCCGTCTCCCCCTTCTTAATTGTCGTTCATGTGTCTCCTTGCTCTTCTTTATCGGTACAGTTTTATAGCCTAGTTATGATGAAAACATAGAGAGTCGACTTCCTATTTTGATTATTTTCATTTCTTTTTCTATTATTCATTCTCTCATGGCACAGTAAAGGACTTGAATTTTTGGTATTAGCTGTAAACCCATCTCTTTTCTGGGGAAGTATAGGTGGTTTCCTAACAATCACATGATCCTGTCCCTATAAAGAGAGGAATTTCTCATACTTGTGGCAATGACTCTGTTCTATTGGGCACCAAATAGTACAAACGTCCAGGGATCCTCATACCAAAGCCTAGAATGTTACATAGAAAATAAAAAGTAAAGGGCAAGATTTGTGGAGCCTTGCATTGAGATTCTTTCCTACATATTATTTGTTAGCATTTTCCCAATTTTTTATTATGCATATTTTCATACAACAGAAAAATAGAATAAAATGGTACAATGAACACCCATAACTCACTATTTGGTTTCAACAATTGTTAGCATTTTGCCATATTTTCTTTGTTTATATACATGGATACACACACATATGTGTATATATTATTATATATTTTCTCTTCAGTAAAAAAAAAATTAAGAATCCATGATTTCTGAGAAGACAGATATTACAACTAAACCTATATTCACCATCACAGTGTTGAACCACTTATTTTGGTCTCTTGGAAACAATTGCTAAAACATCAGGAAAATACAGTTATGCTTGACTATGTGAGGATCGGGTCATGGTGATCGGTTTCTATTTTAAATATTTGTTTATATGCATTTCATGCTGGAAACTTTTAAGTGTCTTTCTAAGAGGCTGTGTGGCAGATTTGCAAGACCTCTGTCCTCAGAGTGCAGATTGCATCCTCACTCAATAACTTGTGAGTAATGTGCTTTAGGTTGCACAAATCATATAACCTTGCAGGGATGAACTTTCTTTTGTAAACAAAAGAAATTGGGTTAGGTGTTTGAAATGTTTCTCTTTAGTTCTGAAATACTGAAATTCTAAGAACCAAGTAAAAAAACTTTGCTTACAGGTCTAGATAGAATAAAGAAACTTCAATAAACATTTTACACATAGATGGAAGTTTGCAGAAAGTAAATGCCACACAATTTCAAGGTTAATGAGGAGAAGTTCTGAATCTAGGACTTGGCATTGGTAATAGTAATCAAAAACTACTGAACATCCTCAATATTTGAGTTATCAGAGTACTTGGATGCAACGTAATATTATGGATTTGGTTCTTTTGCATACAGATATAGCTGAAAAGGTCCAAATGCATATTTAGCTTTTTGATTAAATGTGGACTATATAGGTGTTTTATATCATTATTAATGAAATTTTCAACTGATTTACTTATTTAAATATCTGTATTCTGATTTTTTCCCCCCAATATACTTTATTTATGCTGGAGGACAGGTGTGGGCCAGGAGTAACTGGGATAAATGGATTAATATATTATATCAAGTGAAAGATCATTTTCATTAGATCATGTATGAAGTTGTGTTACATGGTTTGTGAAGAAGGGTTTTCATGTTTTTCTCCTTTGATAAAATGAATACTTCTAAGAATAATATGACAAGGTCATATAAGCAATGAACATCTGAGAAATTATCTTTTCCTTTTTCTCCTTTCAAGAATTGATGAATAATTTTTTTATATATTGATAAAAATCAGCTGACAATATCAGCATTTGCTTATTATCTTGTATTTAATCTGTTGATAACAAGCTGAATACATCTGTTCCAACACACAGAGGTCATAGAACTTCAGTTTGATATTGGTTAGTGAAAATTTCAGCGAAATATTATTAATATAATATCTGCTTTAATAAATGGTATCAAAAGTGGGGAGGTAAGGAAGATGGAGGTGTTCTCTCTTGCAAATGTAAATATATTTTTGCTGCAATCTTGTGTTTTCTAACTTAATTCTTCCGGAAGTTTTTTGTTTTTAACTATTTGATGAGAAGATTACATACCGCTACAGGCCAACTAACAGGGATGCATTATTTGAACCTCTTCCATTGTTTTTAAAATCATTGTTTGTGTTGTAATCCTTTCAAAGAGCTAGCCAGTAGCTGCTTTCCTGTTTAAAGAGTAAGCTCTTTCCATTGGCAGATCACCTTCATTTAATCCTCTGAAAGTGCATACTTAATTCTTAGCAACAATACATTTTTAGCATCAAGGACATATTACCAAGAAAAACTGAATATGGTAAACAAGTAGAAAAATAAGCCCTAGCTGTCTAAGAAGATAATTGTGTCTTGCTTTTGGAGCCTTACAAATATCCCTCTTGGTACAATTAGCCTCTGTAAACATTTGAACTACTTTGTAGTTGAAACACTATATATTTTAGAAGGCAGATGAAGAAAGGGGTTTTCAGGTTGATTCCTAATATAGCAGTTTTACTTTTTCTTATTGGCCTAACTTTGGAGTTTTATTGCATTAACATGTATCTGTGATTGTTAATATAAACCTTCAACCAATTTGCCTAAATATTGGAAGCTAGCAGGATGTGGAACAAGCATGGCATTGTGGAGAATATCACCGGGGCCAGAGTCAAGTGCAGAGTGCTGCAAAAGCATTGTGCTAATTTTAGCTTACAAAGAGGATGAAGATAAACTGCCTACCGCTAGTTTGCCATATGCTATCCTGGTGATAATATTCAAGTGCAAAATATTCCATAGAGAGTCTTATTGTTTCAGTAAGGGAAGCTTGGATAAGAGTTAAGCAAATTTCTGCTCAGTAAGTTTATAAGAAATAATGAAGTAAAACAATTCTCAAATGCAGGTAGATGAAATCTGCTAAATTTATTTTGGCTTTATTGACTTTCATGGGAGTTGACAGAATTAGTTTTGGTTTATATTTGATCCAATTTTACCTATTTTTCACATGTAAATCTTAAAAATCAATCTGAATAAATATTGATCTCTTTCAGAGAGGCAAAAATATAGTTTGGATTGCATAAAACTGCTTAAAAGACAGCATCCCTTGAAGTTCAATAAAGGAATAAAGCAATCTGTTCAACTGGTTTTAAAATAACACTTTAAAAAGCCTTTTTAAAAATGAAAAAATCAAAATCCATTACATTTCCATATTTGGCAAATTCAGCGTCTACAGTTTCACCGACGAGTGTTTGACCTATTTATTTGTCACTGAGACCACTTCACAGTGAAGGGATTGTTAGTTCCTGCAAAACTGAGAAAAATCCAATGTGCATAGCGCATTTGCAGATGGAAACAGACTGTGTAGCCGGATTTGGAGGGTGGGTTGGCTGAAAGCTTTGTGTTAACAACTGGTGAAAAGCTTGACCTTTGCGTGACCTAGGTCAAACAAACCCCCAACTCAAGAGCTCTCCTTTGACATGGATACCTGTTTGGGGAAGGGAGCCAAAAAAGGGAATGGAGATAAAATTATGTTATGGACTTGCAAGCTTACTTTTTTAAAACTTCTATTTAACTTGACTATTTGGGGACATAGTGGCCATTTCGGAGTGTTATAAAGGACCACAGATCTGTTCGTAAGTGTCAAAGGGAAAGAGTGATTGGGAGACATTTCTTTTTTTCTTTATTTCAATGATTCAGGCAGTGCATAGGTTTTCTTTCCCCTCAATGCAATATGATCTGGGTTGTGATTCACAGAGTTGAATGAATGGGCTGAGCTCCACTGATGAAAACATTTGATAATGTGTAAAATAAAAGCCCTGGCAAGGAGGAGATGGCAGGACTTCCATTGTTTGTCCCCATACTTTGTTTTTATAGGGTGTTCTCACAGGAACAAATAAATTGGTGTAAATAAAAGCAAAATAGCACTGTTAGTCCTATCGGGGCTTTGCACATGCTCACAAGTCAACTTTGGCAGGAAACTAGCAAAGGTCTGTTCCCTACCATTTGGGTTGCATCTTTATCTCTCCAGTTCATTGTTTGCCACTGAGTGCTTAAACCTCAACTTCCCAAGTAAAAGCTTCCTGTTGCTTGCTTTTAAATATAGTTTTGTTACAACAACAACAAAAATGGAGAAATGTATTAAGGAAGCCAACGCATGAAAAAAAGGAATAAAATAGGCCTCGTCCAATGTGACTGCAAAACTTCAGGGCCCAAAGGCACACTGCTGGTTACTCCTGATGCAATAATAGTCGCCTTTTAGGTACACACCTGTAAGAACCACCTCTATGCCTCCACACGAGGTCAAAAGTGAAGCAGAACTGTGGAAACGCTCAATGTTTCTCATGTCAGCCCTTTCGCCATGTTTGGATTCACTTAGTTTTCACTTTTCGGTGTTGTCTGTGGCTGGAATTTTCTGCCCTTTCAATTGTAGTTTAGAGGAGAGAATCCATTCTTTAATTGTGCTCCTGCTTTGAGATTCTTTAATGTCAGTACATCTGAAAAATGGTATCCACTCCTGTGGAAAATATGGTTCTTATTCCATCTTAATGGGTGGGGGTTACTCTGATACTTCCTGCAATTTTGGAGGAAAGTGCAGCAGTTTTCTCAGGCCTTGAATATAAACAACGTTGTTTATGCTGTTTCCACTCTCCTAGTCCTCTGTTTGTGCAGGCCCTAAAACAAGTGGGTCTGTTTTGCATTTGAAAAATTAGTGTATGTTTTCAGAATCAATCTATCAAGTTAGGCCAAGAAATGCTATAAGAATGCATGGTTGGGGGTTACCAAATTCTGGCTTTCAAAACTTACTTGACAGCCATTTAAAACGTTGGCTGTATGCTCACGGGGTGTGTGGGGCTTGGTGTACTCCTTTAATTACATGATGGGAGCAACTGATTTGGGTCCCTCTCTCCTGCTGTTTGCATGGTACAAGGAAAGCTACACCCAAAAAATTATTAGCATTACCTAAATAATTATTTTAAAAGGAAATATCCATTGTGCCAGAATGTGCACAACATTGTGAAAGTACAATTTATTATAGATCTTTAATAACGAATCTATTATAAATCACTAGTAGTTCATTGAATTAAAATCTAATGGAAAGTAGCTCATTAAAGAGAGAAAAGTGTGAACATTCACTTACTTATGTATGTGCCTGTATGAGTGTGAGTGAGCAAAGCCCAGCGGAGGGTGACTAAAGGGGTCCCCCTAGTACATGCATGCCAGGGAGCCTTCACAAACACCCTTGCAGTCCCACAAGAACAGATGAGACAGCTAGCTCACCAGGCAGCCATCGGACCTTCTGTGTGAACTGTCACTGTGCTTGTAGACACAATTCCACAAGTTCTGTAGAAGTCCGAAGACAGAACGTGCCTGCAGGTTGTTTGGGCCCTCTGGTATAGAGCTCTGGCAGGTTTCTGATGTGGGACTCTGGGTGGATGCTGAGGTCTTAAGTCAATCTAGCTCGGTTTGCTGTGTTCAACACAGCACACACACGTGGTCAATAACTTTCACTTGGCTGCCTTGTCTACCCTGCTTTTGAGAAACTGCCTCCTAGGCAACTAGGCTAAGAAAGTTGCCGCTCTCATCTGGCTGGGTCCAGAAGAAAGAGGATGTCAGGAGAGTGCAAAAGCTGTTTATACAAGTCTCCGGCTGATTCTGAGCTGAGCATTCTGAGCCCCCATCTGCTTGCTCCTGGAGACCCTTCCAGCAGAGGCCCCTGAGAGCTCCTTGGTGGTTTGCACAGATCTGGCTGTCCCATTCTGATGCCCAGGTGTTTCACATAGGTGCCAGTGAAAAGTGTGGTTATGCAGTGGCTATGAGTCCTTCGGAAAAATCAGTTGAAAAACTCTTTCTTTTGTTGTATTCAGAAGACTGGAAGTTTGTTTAATTGCTTTCATGGGATTTGCTATCTTCTTAGTTATGCTATCAAAATATTTGGGAGCCTGTTCCTGCACCCTTACTTTTGGATATGTTATAGTACCCATGCCCATGCAGGTATGCCCCCTGCCCCCACCTTTATAAAGGGAATCAAAGCTGGTACTCTGCCAAGGTGGGCTTTAAACTTTGGAGTGGACTTTGGGATCATGTTCCTTGGCAACAAACAACATATAGCATAAACAAACAAATAAGCATATGACCCATAATATTCAAACTCTAAATTCCGTAACACTAGTTTGCCTAAGAGATCACCTGCTATCTCTTAGCACCCCAAAGCAGCTGTAACTTGCAGAAATGCTAGTATTTACTTTTTCATAGTCTAATCTTGAAGGCAGAAATTGGAGCTGAATCTGAGTTCAAGCCTCTCTTCATCTCCCAGGTACTCTCCCAATGAGACAGTTAACATTTGGACAAGAATGCATATTATGATTCTGTCTATTGTAGTTCATCTTCTTCTAGTTTAACATGGGGACTTGCTGTCTTCCTTACTGTAATATTTGTACCTTGCTTTATAGTTATGTGTTGGACCCTGAGTCACCTCAAGGACTAAGGGATTTAATAGTTGTTAGTATTGTCATTAACATTGTGGTTATTTCCTTATAAATGAATTCCCCTTTTCAACTATATCTTTAGAAAATGATCTCGGTTTTCTTCCACTGTCATATCAATAATAATAAAATAAGCCAAGAAGTTATAATTACTGTTCACATATCCTCTACGGAGTGGTTACATAGAATATCCACTCGTTACGATATTAATTTCCACTCGTTACAAATGAACAGGAACAAAATATTCCTGACGGTTTGAATCCATCTTTTGCTGCACATTACGACTCCCCTAACAGTAAACCACACAGTCCACTATCATATGCTCTCTAATGTACTTCCTAATAAATAGAGCCAGCTAAAAATACTGACGTTCTTCATTAAATGTAAAATGATCATTTTAACTGCTTGTACTCTGAGTGACCCATACATCACTGCATCAGACCCATTTAAGCAGAGAGAGAGAAAGAGAGAGAATGAGAATGTGAGTGAAGTGAGTGGATCGTCTGTCTGTATTTCATTTGGTGGCAATAGGAGTAGAATTTAGTCTCAGAACAATTCTTTAGCCATCTTACCGTTTCCTGAAAAAAATATTATCTTCAGCATATATGGGTGGTGATGTGATGGGCTATGTAGAAATAGAAGTTTAACCAGACTAATGAAGATCACACTTCACTGGTTCACGTGTGGAAATAAAAGTAGCATGGTGTAAGAGGGGTTCCCATCCTAGTCCCTCCTTTCGATCAGTTGAATCAACCAGTCAACCAATTGTTACACATGCAGTAGCTCTCCCCATGCAGAAATGAGCATTTGGCAAAATTCTAGACCGCGTGACCAGATTCGTTGCTAAATTTTCCTCGTAATGATTTCTGTACATTCCACATATATAGAAAAAATGGAACAAACTCAGGGCAAGAAATGTAACCCTTTTCTGTAGAGAAAGGAAAGCTGTAAAGATAAAGATACTTTTCTGTTGCCTCTCCTCCCCCGCAAACCGGCACATCAATGCCAAATAAATTTATGATTTCAGTTTGTCATTTATTGAGGCATCACTGATTGCCCACTTGTACCAGGCCCTGAGGATACACAGTGGTGAACAAGACACATTTACTGTGCTCAAGGAGCTTATGGTCTGGTAGGAATGGCTGCATATCAGCGGGTCATGGAAATACAGTGTAATGCCAGCTGTAAGTGTTTGCACGTGGAAAATGCACCTACTGTGTAGTGGAGGATTCTGGAAGTTCTCATACAGGAAGGGACATTTTTATGGTATTTCACATTTTCCCAAGAGTTTTCGCACACGTAATCTCACTTGTTCCTCACAACACCCCTTTGAATTAGCTGGTTCCTTATCACCACCACCTCTTTGTGGGTGGAGGAAGAGAGGCCACGCAGAACTGAGCCACTTTGCAAAGGCTATACACATAGCAGTGACTGACGGGGGCTTCAGTCCCAGGCTCTCACCTGGAGGCTGGTCATGAATGCTTATGTTTGGGAAGTGGAGGAACTTGGAAAGATGAGAAATAGTGTCCTGATGTTGTGAAATCACTGTTTGACCCCCTGGGAATTTGCCTTGGATTCACTGCCAAGTTTTAGGAGACCTGGAATGATCATCCCACATTCAAGTAGTCTGAGCTTAGCTCCAAAATACCCAACTTTCCCTTTAAAAAAAAAAATAAGAAAACAAGCAAATATAGAAGAGAAGCAATTAGCATGATCACTCAGGCCAGCCTTCATAATTTCGGTTTTCATCCAAAATAGTCATATTGTACGCCTTGAAAATTTTTAGGCATCTCTGGTGGAGATCATCTTCCCACACCATGATTCTTAAAATTTACTTATGTTTTAACCTGATCATACTTATGTCTTTTGACTAGAGAGAAGACAGACATCCAGCTTTGGGCCTGCAGTGCTACTCACCATTCAACCTTCCAGCCGTTTTGCTTGGCTGAGATTGTGCTGTAGCCCGCACGTTCCCTCAGTTGTCTCTATTGCACCACAGGCAGCTTGTTGCCCCAAGTATCAGAGATGCCTAACTTGTGGAGAGTCACGTCAGAGATGATGTTGAAAGAACTCTTTGCATATGAATGAGATACAGTGAGGTCGGCTGTGTTTCCCATATCCTACTTTGGTATCCAATATGGAAATTAAGCTCTGACAGACCACCTGGATTTGAAAGGATGTGATTTGGGGCTGTTTCCCAGTTTTGCATGCTAGATGAGAAGGAGGCAGGAAATGCTGAGGCTTAGGAGATGTGCTAGAAAGTCAGCAATACAGAGCCACTGGGCAGCAAGAGGAGGCTGGGATGGGGCAGAAATGCCCATTATTAAGAGGAATGTGAGTTTGGAGCACCTAACCTGGATCTAGAAGTTGGCCTCCGTGCAGGCAGCTGGGTGGTCCAAGATATAGCGTCCAAAGGGTGTAGCAAGTTCAGGCCTGGCATTTCAGCATAGCCAGTCTGATAGGTGGGGCAGCAACACAAGGAATTCTAGGCCCCAGGCCAACTCAGAAGCCAGGCGGGCCTGGGATTGGCATTCTGAAGTCAGTCTGGGAGGCAGAGAGCCCTTCCAGCTAAGCAGATCATGGGAGCAGTGTTCAGTCCCGGGAAAGCAGGGGCTGTGACAGGGGAGGGGAATAGAGATTCTTGGCCATCTTATATTTGGGGTCAAGGCTGGGTACAGAAGGGGACCAAGAGCAGAGAATAGAAGAATTTACTGGTTTCTGTTACTTTCTTCTCACCCAGGATAGATTTCAGATTAGCACACGTGTGATGTCATCACTGGAAACCCTCTCCCAAGCCTCACGTCTCTCAGGGTGTGGGATGGGTTTCCACACAGTAGCTGTGAAATACTGCTACCACCGCCACCGCCACCGCCATCGCCCCCGGCGAGGCGGGCAGTATGTGTCCTCCACTCCAGGCTGGTGTTTCACAAGGCAACCTTGTTTGTGTTTCTAGATCCCTCCTGGAGGGGAGACTTGACTTTCTTTGATACATAAATGGTGAGAGAAAATAAACTCTGCCGTGAGCTTTTGATCAGTCTCCTTTTCTCTCTTCCGTGGTGCAGCAGCCCGGCCGCGCCTGGTCAGCATGCATTTCCCGGTTTCATAGCGTGCACCGCGGTCTCCGGGAGGGAATCGCCTCCCAACTTCTCTATTAGCAGAATTTCAGATTCCTGACGTGGAGAGACACTTGAAAACCATTTGTGCGATGCTGGAAAATATTTCCTTGGTGCTTCTTTGTGTCCTGGACATGGACGTTTTTGTCATTTCATAGGTGACTACTCCTAGACCCTGAAAGCAGGAAGGGGCCTCCGTAAGGCCACGCCGTAGCTCGGACAGGATTCTTCTCTGCATTTCGATAGCTGGTTACTCAACCTCCACTCCTTACCTGAAATTTTTCTGTAGGATTTTCTTCTTTATGTTTTGGAGGCACATTCAGGAAAATTCTCTCTCTCTTTTTTTTTTTTTTTTTTGCTGCAATACGGCTATTTTGACTTTACAAAGAATTGGAGCCGACATCCTCCCATTCTTGTGAACTTTCTCTGGATCCATAAATACTTGGTATTTATTCTCTTCCTTGTGCATTTCAGGGGTGCCTTTCATACTTAACCTTTTTGCATTCTCTTTGGCTAAAGTGCACCCGCATGCCACCCTGAGACTACGTGCCTCTGTGTCTCTTTCGTCTTTTGACTTCAGTAAAAAGGATATGCTTCAGGGTTTGTGAAGCCCAGATTATGAATCAGGCTTGTGCTGGCTGTGGAGGGCGAGCAGCAATATGGAAGGACTATTACCACCCTTGCAGATCTTTCTAGAGTTCGAGGAAATGCACCTTGATTTTTATCATCTCATCTAAAGGGGTTAAATAGGGAGGGTAGTTCTAGAGTGGCTAGGAGTTTAGCCTGGACTCAGATCTGGGTTGAAACCACAAGGAGCTCTATTTTCTTACCTGTACAACAGCCTATTTCCTTATCTGTGCATTAGGGATATTGCCAGGATTAAATGAGATAATTCAGAAAAGCACTTAGCAAAGTATAGGATCTCTGTGCAGTTAGTAATCATCAGTTAGGAAATATGAGTTATTTCTATTAGCTATTAAACCAGTCTTTGAAAAAATCCGTAAGTGAAGAGTTTTTAAAAAAAATAGAGAGAAACTGACTTTTTATTATTATTCTTTTCAATGATAACAAATTTGACTTTAACTTCTAAGATTTTTGTGAGGGTTATTCGATCAAAGATCAATGCCACACATGGTTTCAGGTATCTAGTAAGTGCTCAATAAATCTTAGTTTTTATAGTATTTCTGTTTTTCTTACTATCTAGACAAGAAATGGGAGGTTAGCCTTGTTTTTTTTTATAGTGCATCTCACTTTTCTGGGATCTTGAAGATACTATGTTAAATGATAAAACTTATTTTTCCACATTAGTAAAATAAAAACCTTTACTGTTAATGACTGCTGCAGAAATATTACTTAGAGGGCAATTTCTCATGAATTAACTAACCTATTTCGTGTGGGAAATAAGAACTTATATTAGCAGAAATTGCCTTCTAGTGTATCACCACCCACCAGTAGCCTGCTAGCTTTACGCAGTGGGACTATTTAGGCAGCATCGCCACCCATTGTCACTCTGAAGCACACTTTACAGTGTTCCAAGACACTCCAGGGTTTTCTTGGAAAAGAAAGAGAAAAGAAAAGAATAGAGAAATTCAAATAAATAAAATAGAATAGTATGCCATGATAGGGGAGTGGGCATAGATAGTTTGGAAGAGTTTGGCTCCTAGGCAATGAGAATGGGCTGGGGAAGGATGACAAGAGTAGCAGTGAGTGTTTTAAAACTTTGGGTGGGGGATTCGGGTCAGTGTTCCCTCTTCAAAGGAAGTACTCACTAGCAAAATCAGTACAAGAACTCACAGTCCCTGAGCTAAGGCACTGCTGCCAGGTGATCTGCTAAACACTTTTATGCAGCTGATATTACTTAATCTGCCTAAACAACCCTCAGATGTAAGTACTATTACTAGGTTCATTATTTCCAGAGGGGCAAAACAGAGGTCTGAAGAGGTTAAACAACTTGCTCAGGGTCACATAGCTATGAAGCGGTGAAGCTGGGATTCACATGAACCCAGACAATCTGACCCAAGAGGCTAAGCTATTCTCTTACAATACCTCCAACGTAGGAGGCAAGAAGTGAGGTGTTGTACAGGTTGAGGAAATAAAGGGGACAGAGGCCTGCAACACTGACAGAAGGAGATGTGATTCATCCTGGCTTGCTCTGATATGCCAGTTAGTGACATCCATGAGGCCACCTGCCCAAAATGAGGCTGGGAGTAGCCCCGTCCCATTCTTGTCCAGCACACGCAGCTACTGTCTTCATTTTGTGGAGTGACCAGAGGCTGTCCCCGTCTTCCACTTCAGTGATGCATTCACGTGCACCCAACATGCTTTCTAGCTTTATTTGCCCAGAGGGGAATATTCTCCAGAACCTTGTTAAAATGCACAGTGTGGTCCTTGGACTGGCAGTGCAGCAGCCGCAGCCCCTGGGAGCTTGTTAGAAATGCAGAATGTTTGAGATGATGGATATGCTAATTAGCCTGATCTGATCACTATCCATTACGTGTATCGAAACATCACTATGTACCCCATGAATATGTACAATTATTATTTGTCAATTAAAAAATAAAATTAAAAAAAAGAAATGCACGATCTCAAGCTCCTCCTCTACTGAATCTGAATCTGCATTTTTATAGAATTACAAAATTTTACAAAATTTTACATTTTATGTGCTTCATATGCACATAAAAGTTTGAGCTCTAGAAAATTAGTTTTACTTTGCTGTGCCCATCAAAGTCAAGTCACCACTTTGCAACAACGTGTGATTATTTGAAAGGCAAGCATTTGTCTCTAATAAACCGAATGACTGGTATGGGTGACAGTACAAATTCACCAAAAAACTGGAGCCTCAGATAATCAAAGGAGAGAAGATTAGGTGTGATAATAGGCGCTTGCTAGTAATTCCCAAACCTTTGCTTTTAGAAACTGTTGGATTTTTAGATGCCTTTACAATAACAAAATAAGTCTTCATTTTTTTCATCTCAAGTTCTTTCTTGCCCATTTTTCTTCTAACTATATTTACTCTCTTTATTTTCCCGAAGCCCTGGCTAATCCATATTTCACAATCTTGTTCAGTTTTATTTTGAATGCAAAGAAATCTACTGGACAGAACAGCATCATTTTGACCCTCTGACCTTGGCATTTCCTCTGGCTCCAACTTCTGACTCAGCCTAGGATCATTTTTCTTTCCTAAGTCCTACTGTCTCATCCTCTTCTCCACCGTTAGCTGTCTGGTCACCCTACCTGCACACACCTTTCCTTCCCTCCCACCTCATTGTGGGCTGAGGGCAGAATAAAAGGGCATCGTGAGGGATGAAGAGCAGAGCGCCCACAAATGCCTTAAGAGAAGAGTCCCAGGAAGCCACGGAGAGCTGGGGGTGGACTGCTCGCAGCTCACTTGCCCAACTCATCACACTCATCGCTGCGAAGACTGTGGTCCATTAGCCACACAGACCAGCGAAGGGTGGACACACACGTGAAAAAAGTTTCCACAGATTCAGACACCTTATCCTGATTTATCTGGGTCAGCCAAGAATGATGTGGTCAGATGAACGGAATCGTATCTTTTTAAATATTACGACTTTTAGGGACATTTTTGATGAAAATGTTTCCAGACTATCCATACACTATCATATTTGATTATAATATTTAAAAACAATAATTTAAAGACAGTGGACACATGAGTTAATGCACCGTGCTATATATTTTCTTGCTTATGTAGCCTGTTAAGCATTTATAGGGCTGTTTTCCCATATGCTAGTATGCAATGCTTTTTAGGTTCTTATTTTTTGTTTCTTTATCTCTTATGTTTTCACAAAGCCCCCAGCCTAGAAACTATGAAGCCAGAAACCAGATGAGCAAACTTTCGAGAATTGCGTCTAAAATAAACATAACTATTCTCTGACTGAGGATCTTATGGTCATTTCTCTGCAGAAAGTATATGAACTTTGTGACATATAATCTATGGTTCTCAAACTTAGCTGTCATTATAACCAACTTGGAGTTTTAAAAATCACGATTTTGCCCCATCCCCCAAAATACTGATTTAATTGGTCTTGAGTGCAGTGTAGGCATCAGGATTTGTAAAACTACCACATGATTTTATATATCGCAATGCTGAGAACCGCTGCTTTTAAGTTGGATGTCAGAGACCTTTTTTTTAATCCTACTTTTCAGTGTATTTTATATAAATTGAGTTTGTTGAATAAATGCTATCTTGTCTGTGTAAAAGTGCGTGTATATACACATACACATACCTAATAAATACTTTGGCACAGTACTGTAGAAGTTTAAAAATAAATTATATGGCAAGTTTTTGGAGATATTGCAAAAATAAATGTTGTTTATGTGTATGTGTGTATTTGCCTATCTATAAGAACCTATAAATGGCATTTTTTTCCTAAAAAATCTATTTCTATGGTTACATAGAACTTAAAATAACTTTCAAAAATAGGCAAGGCACTGGTTCCTAAAATGCTTTCTGAGCTGTTGACTCAAAATAAAAGCTTATAACTTCTGTACTATTTTTACCTTTGCAATTGCAAGTGTATTTTCTTTATTTTCTTAGAAAAAGGTTGGGGGATTTCCATTTTGTTTTACTGTTAGTGTAAGTATAGAGATTTCAGTAATATCTTGCAGTATATGCACATCATGAAGTTTCTACGACTCCATTAAGAAGTTATGGTGTTTTTGCAGGGATTTTCCATGGTGTTTAGTTGTAAAAAAATGCTGAATGGATGAAAAATGAGTAAAATCTGTGTGTTTTTTTTTCTTTCTTTCTTTCCTATTCATCATTGCTGTTTGTCCTCTGTGTGTAGGCAACTAATTTGCTGTTGTTCCCCTGAGGGGAATTCAAGTCAAAAGTCATATTGAATTACTAGGAAAAGGTATTCCTATCTCAAAAGAACAATGTACAATAATTCAAGAAAAAAAAACCTTGCAAAATTTATCCAGTTTCTTGGTGTACATTGTATCTGTCCACGGTACTCTACTTGTGTGAACACTTACATAAAATAAGTCTTAAGTAAGATATAAATGCGAATACTGACCTATTTCAACTGACAATTTTACTTTTTATGAATGTAGAAAGTCCACTCTCTTTCTTAATCCTATCAAATGCACATTAAGATTTTCACAAAAATTTTTTTGCGTTCTATAAAAATCCAGTAAATATTTTCATTTTGTGTCTCAGTTATTTGGTTTTCTCTCACATTTTTCACCCAGTTACATTCAATGTATTATTTGAATTGAGAGTGAAAAATCATGAAGTTACAGAAACTTAATTGAATGTGTTATTTGTAGTAAAGAAGTTATTCCAAATTTATTTCGAAAGAGTGCCAATCCCTGACTTATAAACACCCAAATTGTGCATGACCTACATATGCACACAAATGTTCAACCTAGATCTCTTACTCGTATTCTCACTGCATTATGTCCACAGAATCCATTCACTGTCACGACGATTTCTGTGAATAAGCTTGGCTTCCTAAATCTAGGCAGGGGAGAACAGGGGCCGGGGGGGAAAGGGAGAGATGGTAGGATATAATGATTCATTTGGAAATTGACACTGGGCTCTTTCGAAAGAGTGACATCTGTTGAATTTTTTTTTTTTTAATTTTCCAACAGAAGCTGCAAGTTTTAAAAACCTTTACTTATTACTTTACCTGAAATTCTGCCATTTAAAGGTTCAGATTCATTTGCATTAACAAATCTTTTTAAAATGCCAACACTTCTGGGAAGGTGAGGAGGGCATCAGTCATTGCTTCCTAATCGGAATTAGTTCTTTCAGATTGCTTTCTACCTAAAGTCTGGCTTAGATCAATAAGCCTGAAAGGATGGACATTTTTATTGTTGGGAAATGATGAAGGTAGATTCAGAGAAGAAGAATAGGTGCAGGTGAGGTAACCACAGTGGGAGGCTAGGAGCCTCTCCAAGGCATTGGAGCACATGGAAATTCCAGGAGAGGGATGCTATGCAGCGGAAGAGAGAGGCAGAAAGAGAGGTACTAAAGCCAGTTACACATATTTCAGTGTTTTCGTGGGCTGATTCTATGCACGGAATACGAGAAGAAACTTATCTTCCCCCTATTCTTGTACTTTCTGACTTCCTGCACCCAAGGCTCAGATAATCAGCTGAAGCTTTATTCGCTTAGGGAATTTACTTTGGCTTTGTTGAGCTAGCCTTAGGACCTAACACCCTTCACAGCTTGCTTCTATCTGAAAGTATGTTCTACATGTCTAAGAGACCAATGCTCCAATCAACGTCACAATGTTGGGCCTAAACTGTGGTCTACTGAATGGACTCAGTGCTTTTCCACTGTCCCTCATTCTTAAGCCTTATTTTGGAATTGGGCAACTTGTTAGGTTGAACTAGAAAGAGCCTGGAGAGTGAGGCTTTATTTGATCAAATATAGGTAATAGCAGGGTATGCAATAGCCACAGAAGCACCCTGACAGGTCACGCCCCTCAGAACCCAGCGGTAAACAAGGCCCTGTGAGGTCTTGCTCCTCCTAGCTCTCCAGCCTCATCTTGTTCTGCTTCTGCAGGTTCCAGTTTTTCCAGGCACACGAGGCCTTGCTACGCGTGGTTCCTGTTGCCTGGAGTGTTTTCCTTTGCCCTCTTTTAGGCTGCCCGCTACAGCTAGTTGCCTTTTCTCTACTCTTCAGATTTCTGCTCTAGATCACTCCAGCCTAAGTCAATTTCATTTATCTTACACGCTCATGGATTTATATTTCTTTCTGATTAAGCTTCAGTTTGCAAGTGTACATTTATTTATTACTGCGATTATTTCGTTTAACATCTGTGTCCTTTAACTGGAAACTTTGACAGAAACAAACTCTTTCTGATCTTCTTCACCATTTGTGTCCCTAAACGTTGACAAAGTGGGACATAGTAGGAATTTAGTTTGTTTTTGTTAAATGAATGAATGAATAAGAAGAATGACTGTTTATGCAAAAGATGGTTACATATATGGGGCTCATTTTTAAATGCTGCATTTTTCCTTTTGGGAAAGGAGACAGTCAATGTATTGACAGGAAGAGGTACTTTCTCCAGGCTCTGAGTTTCCATTTCTTCCCTTAGGTTTCTGTGATGTTAAGAGTCCACAAAAGGGCAGAATAAGGCTGTGAGCTCATTCCACAGTGGTTAACTATTAACACTTTCTTGTCACCATTTAACAAACCTAAATCCAACTAGGAAGGAAAAGCCTCATGGCAAATCTCTGTGGAGCCAACCTTAGGAAGCATATTGAGCCATTTCTTTTTATAGCTACCAGTTATATGTTTATTTAATGTTCGATTATTTTTAATCTTCTCCCCCACCATTCTTAGCTCCATCCCTTCCTTCAGTGCCATTGTTGTCTATAACACAGGGCGTTTGTGAAGCCTCATCTAGAACTTAGCACTGCCCCAGCAGGAGCCCAAATCTAACTCCTTATATTGGTTTCCAAAGGAACCACCTACAATTTTGAGGAAAGCTATGGGTGGTGAAGCAAAATATATGAGAACATGCTTTCCTTTGTTGTTTTTCTTGGATCAGCTGGGAATCACTTTGAACTAAGAAGAACAAGGAAACCTTAAACACCTAAGGATGAGAAGAGATACAAAAGAGAGGCCAAGGAGTTAACAGAATCCTGATTAAAGTTAAACTTAATAAGTTAATCATCAGATTTAGATTATCACATATTTGTATATTGGCTGCAGATTTGGAGACATAAGAAGTATACTGCGTTTCCCCTGAAAATACATAATGAGACTTAAGGAGTTGTATTACATTTTCATATGTCTTACAAAAATCTTTCTAATGTCTCCTGGGCTCCTGTGACATTTGAGCCCATACCACAGCTTCAGATACTAAAGTCTTCAGATAACCTGTTGCTGAAAAATTACTGAGGGCAGGTGTATGGGAATGCTTTGGGAAAGACTGGTACAAATACTTGAAAAAACCAAGGAAAGCCAGAGTTCTAGAGTTTTACATTTAGCACCAGATGTTTAAAGTGTGAGCCTGGAGTTTAAGCTCAGGATCAAACTGTCTGCTTAGAGACAGTTGAGTTTCTTAGCTCTGGTAAAACTGGGAGGAAGGGGGAAATATAATTAATTCATTGTGGAAAAAATACAGAAAGAAATACCTTTGTTTTATTTTTTAAAGTTAAACTCAGGAAAGATGCACAAACAGTAAGGAATTTTAATTAAGTAAATTATTCTAAATTATAATTGCAGAAAGTAGTGGTATATTTCTGAAGGGCTATGCAAACATTATAAAGAATTCTGATACCTTTACTCTTAGTCTGCCTTTTGTCCAAGATGAGCTAAAAGGTTTCAAAGAAACATCCCAAATGCATTTCTTTTATTTTCTTATAGTCGTTTATTGAATTTCATTGGTGAATATTTTTCAAGAGTTTAATTTAGATACATCTCAAAAAGAAATGTAACAGGTGCAAATGGAAACTGTGCTTTTCTCCAAGAAGTGAAAAAATTCATTCTTCATTCATTCATTCATTCACTCATTTATTATAATAAGCAATGGACAAGTTTGTACCATGTACACTGGGTAACACTGGTGTTTGAGAACAGAGAGGTTTATAACTTGGTCTCTGCTTTCTCATACTCTATAATCAAGTTGTGGGGACATGCGGAAATCAACAGTAGAGTACCATGTGTATTAGGATGGAGCAATGTTAGGAGAAGAAAAATCACTCAGGGTTGGGAGGTGAGGCTAGGGTGTCACTAAATCAGCAAATGCCTCTTACAGGAGATGGCAGTTGGGCTGAGTTTTGAAGTTCACCAAGAAGTCTGCCACGTTGTTGGAGGGAGGAAGGGAAGGCTGCTTGCAGGGAAAGGAACTAGCATAAGGAAACACAAGGAGGTAGCAGAGAGCAGTGCATGGTGCCACAAGAACTTCAAGCAGGCCCAGGACTGGAGGTGGGGCAGTGAGTGCCAGTGCATAAGGGGACTTGGCAAAGGCTAGGCTGGAAAAACACCCAGGAGAGAGATCATGAAAGGCCTCCCACACCAGGCTAAAAAGTATGACCTTTATCCTGAAGGCAAAAGGTAGCCACAGAAGGATTTTAAGTACCAGGGTGAAATGATCAGATATGTGCTTTAGAAAAATCATTCTGGCAGCTATTATGCATTCTAAATGAAGATGAAACATCTCCTTAAGACCTCCGAAATATTCTAGCTGGTTCCTGAGAAAGGGATGTCTATAATTCTCACCATTTATCCTCTTAACATAGCACAGGGACATTATCTCACTGGAGTTCTGGCTAACTAGGCACAGCCATGATCTGGAGAAGTGGGTTTGGGGAAGTTTTTGCATTTTTCCTAACAACCCTGGCCTATCAGTCACTCCCAGGTAGGCCAGTACAAATGCAACCCGACCTTTCCATATTGCTGGGACGTTTGCAACAGCAGCCACTAGAAAGGCAGGGATGTTCTATGTACTTTTTAAGGGGTGAGATGCCATGTTCTCTCATGTAGATATGCTGTGGGAGAAAACACACAAAAGAAAAAAGAAAACCTTTGTGCTGTGCTTTCATTTTGTTGACATTCAGAATATGGGACAATATTCTTATTTATATGAAAATTTAGCCACCTTACAACATGAACTATACATCGATAAGCATGCTTTTGAAGGGACCATTTAGACAACTTTCAAGGCACAATAGAATTTACTCAATATAGAAAGATACAAAGTATAATTGGTCTTGATTTTTGAGTCTAGGAACATTTTGGGATAAACGCACTATTCCTAAATACTGGAAGAGGAGAGAAGTGAAAGTTAAAGAGAGGTTTGGGCCCAAAACTATGAGGTCTCAATATAAAATTGTAAATGAAAATGATCTTGAAGCTACTATGGCTTCCAGCTTGACTTCCAGCCAAACAAGAGGGCCCACAACCTTACACGTCTATTTGCCCTGGTAGTTGAAAGTTCATATCCCTAATTAGGAGTTTTGTTTCTATGACATAAAGGACCCTCTGACAGACAACCCATTTTATTTTTACCTGATGGCCCACTGACACAGGAAGTTCCGATCAGTTGTGATGTAAATCTTAGGCGCTTTTGGGGGGTTTTGTTTTTGCCTCACTCTGAGTAGGTTTCGGGGAATGGCCGCCCTGGGAGGAGAGAGGGAGTTAGCAGGGAGAGAAAAATGGGAGCAGGGCTTTGACCTGCCGGAGAGGAGCCCCTGCTGACACGGTCAGTCTGACCCATTGAATGGTCTGAATACGATAAATGCTGCTTTATCCTGCCTTGAAAGGCACGAGATAGCACAGCCTAAATGCCTGGGCATGCTTAAATAGGCAACTCGGGATGTTTGAGTTGAGCGTGTTTGAAATCTGAGCTCTCTGACAGCCTGGGAGCTGCCACAGGTCACCTGCCTCGGTCCGTAGGGACAGGCCCAGGTCTCACAAGAAATTGTCCGTAGACGAATTGTAGTACAAATTCCTTTCTTTGTTGCTTGGCCTCTTTCACTAGACCATGGCCTATAAAATTTTGTAAAAACAATTCTTAAATATTATTTGAAAGGGCAAATGGCCCACGCTGAAAGGTTTGACAGTTTGACATATAGTGCATGGTTTTGATAGCTCGGAAACTGAAAAGTGTGGCCAAGATTCTCCCCCTGCTTGCTAGAAGCCTGGTGTTTTTTAAATAGTGTCTTGTTGCTGTGCAGAGTTCCTCTGCTCCTCGAAATCTGACAGGGAATGAGTCTGCTTCAGTGATCTTAAATCCTTTTAGACTAATTTGTGAGAGAACAGAAAAATACTGTAGCCAGTACCTTCGAATCCAGCGTTCAAAAGGCCCCAAACCAGGTATTGCCAATTAAAGAGCCATTCGGACAATCATATCAAAGCAGATCGCTTTAGAGTCTTCTGATAATGCCAGAGCCTGTGCCTAGAGAGAAAGGAACCCAAAGTTTCACTTCAGTGAGAGGGAAAAAAGGGATTCGAGTGGCCGGGTCTCGTCAGGGTCGAGGAAGTTGGAAGGAGTGGATTTCTGCGTTAGAATGTGGCATGCGTGCAGCCAGTGTGCGCTCAGTGCCTGGCGGCTGCCTCTGCATAGCCAAAGGCCATTTCCAGGAGCCTCTGGCCCCTCAGTCACTGGCCTGCTAGTTAATTGCCACACGGACTTCATGACACATGGGCAGATAATATGACATTTTCGGTTTCTGTCACTAGCAAACGCCACGACGTTGCTTGCACTAGTTGCTAAGAAGCTGTCAGAAACCATTAGCAGTTGGCTAAAGTCGCCCTATGGCGTTTCCTCATAGCATCAGCAAAACGAGCATAAATCACCCACTGGAGCCTACTGCTATCCTAATGAGGCTGTAAGCTTGTTTATGGACTAGCATCATTTTTATGATTATTTCCACCTTTTCAGTTTGCCTTCATTTGGCGGCAGGAGAAGTCAGCTCCAGGAATGAAGTCACTGCTGACATTTTACAAATGTGGTTCAGAGCTGCTGCCTGCTGCCGTGTGGTGGGCCGGCGGTTCTCCAAGTTTGTTTAGTGATCTTAAAAATAAAAAAAAGGAAATAAATCCTCCGGAGACCGCGTGGAGGTGACTGTATCAAATTGCGGAGTGCATGGAAATGCTAAAGGTACAATTGACCATTTAGACTTTCCTCTGAGGTGGAGGCATTTCCAGATCAATTTTCAATTTTAGAAAGTGGAAGAGGTTAAACAATTTATTAAAATCTATGAAAGTGTTTGCTTTTAGAATAGTCCGTTTTATTATGCTCTTCTCCTTCCCCATCTTCTCCATTTCCCTAACTTGTGTTGGAAAGGAGCAGGGTTTATTGTTTTAGGCTTTTCTGAACATGCACCAGTATTTACACTGGATTGAAAGCATTTGCTTCCAATGAAAATCTTGTCTTAGATTACAACCCAGCAGTGTAATTTCCCTCCCAGATGGGAGTAAAGTAGCTGTATTTGCCTAAAAACAGTAGGAAGAACAAACTGTGCATTAAGCCAAGGCTGTTTTTGGCTTGAGCTAATGATGTAATAGAAACCTTTTATTCGGGAGAGGTCACTGCCAGGGACTGAAGGGGGTGATCTGGCTCCTGCTTGAAAGGTTTCTCCATTGTATCTACATAAGTCTTCACTTAAAAAATTCTGTTCCTAATGCTTCTGCTTTCATACAGCAGAAATAAACAGGAAAGGTTCTGGTGAGTGTTACACATGGAATGCAGAAAGCCTTCCTCTCCTAATGGAGTATATAATTCAGGTGCCCTCAAGGCACGCTTTCAGGAATTCTTTTGCCTGAGGTAATGGGAAGCTAAGGTTGCTTTAAGGCCTTGATTATCTATTGATGCACAAAGCTGGAAAAAAGTCATCTCTGCTGGATTATAGTGGATATTTCCATAAATTATCAATGAATTCTCTCCTAGGCAGGCACTAAGGCATTGCTTGCTAAATTAATCTGAAGGGGTTTGAGACAGATAAAAAGGCTATTTTTTTTAAAAGGTGGAAAACAATTGCAGAGAGGTGGTGAGAAACAGTATTGTTAGGTTATAAGCTTTTCATTTCTAATCAATGATCAAGTAATATGTTTCTTTTCCTTGGTTACCTTTTGCATATTGAAAGTGGATTAGCCCATTGAAATTTTAAATGCTGTTGAGTTGTTTTCTTTTCTCATGTTTCTTTAATGAATTGTTATTTTATATGGTAAATTGCTTCGCTGAATAAAAAGCCTCTTTAAATACTGGACTTTCAAAGAATTTATTAAGCAAATCCAAGGGGACTTCTCATAAAACACTTGGTTATGCAAATAGTGCGTTTGGTAGGTGGAAGGAGCACTGATTTAGGGGTGTGGGTGTCTGGTGCAGCACAGACCCCAACAGCCCTGTGCCCGGCCGCATGACCTTGAGCCAGTCACGGAACACGGTGCTTTCTCCACTGACCTGGTGACGTCTTGGGAGTTCCAGGTGTTCGTGATCTTTTACAGTGAGAACACAAGCTATGAGTCTGTGGAACTTTAACAAAATAGATGGATTTTAAATACCATAAAATTGTGGATTTTAAATTAATAAAATGTTAAACTCGGAAAGTTTTGCATAAGTTTTGCGTTTGTGGCATGTGCTACAATAATAGTAGAAATGTTGGTATTAGTCTGTTCTTCACCCAACAAAATTTTTAAATTTTAGCTCAGTACAAATCTGAGGAATCTGGGGGAGGAAAGTGGGGGGCCACTTTTCTTTTTTCAGGGAAAGGGGGTGGGTCCCCTGAGGGAGCTGCTAAAAACAATTGACTTTTTGGAGCATAACTACCATAGATTAGACAGAAGAAAGTGAAATCAACATAATAGAGAATTCTTTGTGTTATGTAGATCCTAAATAACAAAAATGAGAAATACAGAAATTCATGAAACTACCTAAATGAATCTAATGGGCTCATTCCAACACACAGTCACCAGGAAACTTGTCTTACCAAAGTATCCGGTTCTTTCTGCCATGTAGATTGCTCTCCAATGACTTATTTGACCCAGTGAATGTGCTCTTGGGTGTATTTGTTACCTCATTGCTAAGCCTGGCTGCTATAGCTCTTCTTTCTGGGCTCAGATCAACCTGTCAGTTTCTAAGAGCCAGTAGCTTCCCCAAAGAGCTGGGGTGCCAGGCTAGAACTGTGGCTGGCTGGGGAAGGGTGTTTGACAGAAGCTAAGCTACTTTACAGAGTGGCAGGTTTGGTCCATTGTTGTTTTCCCTTTTGACTTTGGTGCCAAGACAAAAAATAACTCCTTTCCATTTGTACCTTGTGACTTATTTTGGACAATGTGATTATATGGATTGAAATCTTAATTTTTTCTTATTAAATATGGCATTATAAAAGGAATAC
This sequence comes from Avahi laniger, assembly GCA_963575035.1. NCBI lineage: Eukaryota > Metazoa > Chordata > Mammalia > Primates > Indriidae > Avahi > Avahi laniger. The sequence continues at coordinate 111,176 of CAUYSK010118350.1, forward strand.
TACATTTTTATTTCATTGTGTCACAGAGCCAAAATATTTTCCAGAAGACACAATTTAAATGTAACAAAAATCAGTAGAAAAATAGGATCCAGTATAAAGGAATATGTTAACAGGTGACTTTTTAGTGAGAAAAATTTAAATCTAGAACAAATTTATAGAGACTGCCTTGATTATTAGTGTAATCCAATTCCAATTTACTGTTAATTTAGCATTACTATATTTGATTTAAATAGTAATTGTTTTCTAATTAACAAACTATGTCAAGGGTTTTTTCCTTACTAAACTTGATGCTCTTTTTCTATTATAAGAAAAATTATATTCCATTTGAAGAATTCCTGTGTCAAACTGCTTATATGACAGATTACCTATATTTCCCCATCCTAGTTTAACTAGTCTTAAGATAGATCACTTGTGGAAATAGTTAATGTCTTAAATGCATCTTCTCACAAGTTGACATCAATGACTGTCTGTGGAATTTGAATACCCCAGCAGTGACAGAACTGCTGCTAATGACTGCCACCAATTTTAACTCCCCAGTAAGAGTTACACTTAACCTGGCTCAGCTATATATATTGGAATAATTACCATGGCAACAAAGCCACTAAAGAGATTGGATATTTCCCTCCATTCCCTTTGACCTTTAGCACTGTTCTTTGGAAGTTCTTTAGACTTGACTACTTTTGAGCCTAGGCCTTGTTCTTTCTCTTTGTCTTGAAAACAAAAACAAAAACACAACAACAGTACCAAAGAAACTATTAATCATTTCAATTGCTCTTTTGGTTTTGTTTATATCCAAAGGCATTCTATTTGAATAAAGCATGTCAAGGTAGCATCAGTCAAAATTTGATTCACTATGTTTGCAGGTGATGGCTTGGACAACAGTGTAGCTTCCCCCAGCACAGGTGACGATGATGACCCTGATAAGGACAAAAAGCGTCACAAAAAGCGTGGCATCTTTCCCAAAGTAGCCACAAATATCATGAGGGCGTGGCTGTTCCAGCATCTAACAGTAAGTGGATTCTAAATGACATATGTAAACTAAATATGGACGATGAACCAGTTTTGATTAAAAAAAAATGAGAAAAAAGTATCCCTCTGGACTTAGAATATTTCATAAATCACTGTGTTCCCACAGTTTGTATGGAAGTGTTAGCACTTGTTTCTTAGATACATACCCCAAGTGAGAAGTTTTATTTGAAATTCACTATTGCAATTTTATTAACTTTTGTAAGTTACAAGGTTTAGGAGTTCATGTGTACTTACGATTTTAAGTATATATGTCAATGATGTTGCTTTTCTAAGTGTGACCCTTCAGTGCTTAGAATCAGCTCCTACTAAGAAGAAAGTAAGCCAAACCCCAGAGGGAAAGACTTAATATCTTTCAGTGGTGTAGTGGACCTTTATAGTGAATGGTCCACAAAAATTTAAATCATGTTGCAATGGCAAGATGATCACATAATTCGCTTTTAAGTGGTTTGAATGCACTGGCTTCCTTACAAAACATTTGTGTGAGTCAGAGCTCCATAGTGAAAGTTGTCCCTGTATTTAGAACTGTAAAGGAAAACAGCAATATAGAGTCAGCTCTTCCTGTGTAGTCCCTGGTGACTTTTCAAGCAGAGTAACAGTTTATATTGTCTGTGTGAGTATTGCTGTTTTCACTGCAGGAATTCTCCTGGAGATGTGAGAAACTGGAGATTTGGGGCTTTATGCCACCAGGGGATTTGTTTTGTTTGGTTATTGTTCCGAATGAATTTCATGTTCCAAATATTTATAATAATAATATTTTGGTGGATATTTTTATAAGTGCATACTGATTTAATGGCACGAAGGAAGAGGGCAAAATGAAAATTTATGGATAAAGTAATATTTTAATAGCCAGCACAGTTGTTGACCAGGAGACTTTCAATATTAGGGACAAAGGATGAATTTAGACAGATTGTAGCATAGCTAACTAGATGAATGAATGCTTAAAACTCTTGAGTTCTTTTTAATGTCTAGAGAAAAATCTTTTATGTCACTATTTTTAGCCTAGTTTGCTTTTCTTAAAGTCATTTTTCCCCTTAAATATTGAAGTTAATTCCGCATTGTCATAAACATGTCCGTTACCCTCACACCCTGGCTCACTTTCAAAGCCGTGTTCCTCACTGAGTTGTTCTGGTACAGGGAGACAAACTCAGGGGACGTCTGAAGGCCACACTGGTTCTGCTCCTCTAGAGAAGAGGCAGTGTCTCCAGTAACACTCAAGGGTGTAAAATAATCCAGATTTTCCAGCATCTGTGAATAAAATAAAAATTGAGAGTGCAGGAGTAACCAAAAAAAAAAAAAAAAGTTTCTTCTCTTCTCTTCCCAATCATGATTCCAAACAGGAACTAGACTACACTGACAGTTTTTAAGGAAATTTTAGGGGTTGGTTAATGCTGGAAGCTAGTTGAAGAATTACGTTGTGTTAGCTGTTATGAGTTTGACATCATGTTAGGTTTACCTAAAATCTGATTTGGGTGCCATTACTTATCTGACACTTGTCGCATGTAGTAGATATTTTGAGATCTGCCTCGTGCAAATTTCCATTGAGAACTAATCAACCACTAATGAACTGGGAGGGAAAGAGGACCAGGCTCTTGAGGGCATATCACGAAAAACAAATGAGAAGACATGCAGATAAGAAGTGAGAATTGGTCAAAGGTGCTGATGCAACCATGCTGACATTTCATCACCAGAGCTAACCAGCTAACCTACTTTGAGGAATGAGTTGGAATGACAGGGTAAAATCAGGTTGTCTCTGAAGTCATTACCAAACTATTTCTATTTCCTACACTAACAGAAAAAAACGAACAGGTTTCTTCAGCTCCCATCTCAATCCACACAGGAGCTTTGGCTTTTCTTTGAACTGAATAAAATAGAATCAAATATGGGTTCGGACAGAATCAGGAGAGAGAGAGCAAGTTATTTTATTCATCTGCCAGTTTTCCTGTTTTTCTAAATCATACCCTTGTGAAGACTTGCATACAGCTATATGATCTTCTTAACAAAACAAAATAAACTTTCCAACAGCCAGAATGATTTTACCTGCATTGCAATGCTTCTGTGGACTGTGTGTTACTGGAGCAATTGTAATAGAAATTATTCATGAACTGCCTGATTTCCAGAGGCCTAATTGTCTTCAGTTTTGAGGTCTTTGCTGGCCTATGCCACTGCCCTGGAAGGGGAAGCACATTCATCCATGTCTCCCTGGCTTTCTATGAATGCTCATAGAAGTTGCCTTGTGGTTTCTGTTGGGTATTCCTACCCTTCTTATCAACTCCATTGCCTTCTGCTCATATAGAAATATTGATAATCATAATGGTCTCTAAAAAGTTAATTGTCCTTGTAACATCGTCTAAAGAGCAAAGTTAGGGGATATGTTTAAATTTTTCACCCTTTTTCCTCTCCCCCCATGAGAAACATTCCTGCCCTCTTCTCTAACTGCAAGAGCAAACACATTTCCAGTTATAAGGAATGCCCTTACCCTTGTTTTGTTACTTTTCTTAAAGGAATGAAGGTAATATTTATAATCAAGAGCTAATTCTAATAAATTCTATGGAAAAACCTATAACATTTAAAGAGAGTTATTGTTGTTTGCTTGAATGTAAGTACCTACTGACAACTCAGTACTAATCCTTTAGTAACTTTATTTCAAGTTCTGAGAGGTCTTCAGGGATGCACAATTCATTAGGAAGACTGTGTACAAATTTTAAATGATCACATTATGACTATGTGATTAATGCAACTTATCTAGAAAATCCTGTGTGATATCTTGCTAGATATAAAAGAGCAATTGAAATTCTGGACAGTTAAAACAATAGCAGTTGCAATTTATTAGCAAATTGTAAACTAATCTTTTTAAAATGCCAAATGGCATCTTCTGAAACATCACACAACTTTTTGAAAGCAAATTGCTATTTTTTCTTTTTAAAATAAACGGCTCAATCCTTTCATTGGGTTTATTCAGTGAAAAAAATCTGCCCTTGAAAGGGCTTTAAAGCATTTCTGTGTTAGCAGAGTAGAATAAGCCCTGAACAAAAAAAAAAAAAAAAACAAAAAACTTTCTGGATTTTCACCCCAGCTACACGAGAAGAAAAATATGCTGGTCTGTAGTTATCCACAGGTAGATTTAATCAGTAGCACATTTTACTACTCCAAAGAGAGAACTAAAGCTGCCTTCTTGGACTCACAGTCTCTAGCAAGCTAAACTGGACCTACTTGTATATAATGAAAACAATAAAAGAAAAAGGAAACGAGTTTTAAACTTTGGTGATTATGGGGTAAAAGGAAATTTCAGTGAGGTAAATTCCCAGCTTAGACTAAGTTGAACATTTGCCAGTGTTGATAAGTAAAGAAAGTCTCTTAAAAGAACCTATTCCCTGGAATTGAAAAGAATGACTGACATGATTTAGATAATAAGAATTAGAAAGAAAATAAAAGCATTTATTAATAGAATAGAAATGCTTGCATTTGCCTGCAGATAAATTATTGCAAACAATTAAAAAGTACTTAATATTTGCATATGAGGCACCGTGTAGTCACAATCGGTTCAGGGAAATTTGTAACATCAAGGTTTCTTTTTCCTTCTTGAAGGCATTATTCCAACTGTAAACATAGCCTACTATGTCATAGTGCTTAAACTGGATGTGTTTTGTATATTATCAATTATTTTGCTACATAGTGTTACAAACATATGTGTCTAAGGGCTTAGTGAAAATGAGGAAAAGGAATAAATACAATGTTTAAGGTAAAAATCAAGGGTCCTTTTTTTTCCTGTTTTCCTACCCTATCATATTGCAGTTTTAAGTATAATCTAAATAGAAAAGCAGTTAATATGGTTCTTATTTAAAATATGCAGTGACTATATTTTCCTGTTTATTGCCGCTGTGTGTCCTAGGAATACTGGAAGTTAGGGAGAGTGGAGGTAGTTAAAACACATACCTACGCATTCAGGTGAAGAAAGCGTTGGAGCGTCAGCATTTGGCATTGACCAGTAGGAGAGGTGATCCTCAGGGCAAAATGGGGAAGGTGACCCTGAAGGTAAATTGAGGATTTTCATTCACATTTTCTCCCTTGCTCCCCATCTCAAGGATCCCATTAGGTTAAGCTTTACTATGGAGACAAAGTTTGTTCCTAAGTGAGATACACACACGTTTACTGTATGTTTTTGTTTCATTTCCTTTCTTTTTGTGTGTGTGAACTTCCAGCCTGTAAAATATTTTTTTTGTGTGTGTAGCCAACTTTATGTCTTGATTTCTGATTTATAAGACTTTCCTTTCATTGTGGATAAAGCCGATGTGAGGGGTTGTAGAATCTTCCAGGTTGAGAATAGCGTTTCCATAGAAACACTATTAGATGAAAAGTGCCCTGCGGGTCTGCCACTCTAAGGACAGAGTAAATGGAACTGAATTGGGAATTGAATGCTCTAGAAGAGACAGATGTTGTTTCATTGGTTTTACTTTTAGTAACAAGATCTGTTGGAGACATCTTAGTGTCATATCTCTCCTTGCAATTTTGGAAGAACTACTCTCGAAACATTATGAATTATTATGATGAAAAAGTACATCTAATTGGTATCCAGATAGCCCATTCTGTTGATCAAGGTTAGTGAAAGGTCAAGAGGCAGGTAGAAGGACCTATAGGTAGGCATGTAGATAGGTAGCAGATGGAATTTTCTCCTCTCCTCCCGCTTCTATTTCTCTCTGTCTCCCTCAGCTCTACACTCTGCCAGTTTTGACAGTGAATATTCTCATTGTGCCTTCTGGACTAGAATCCTTCAGCTGCCTGTCCTAAAAGACGTGGGGGCAATTCCAAGCAGATGGTAGGACAGGACAACTATATTCTCACATTTTTGCCTGAAATGTCAATCAGGGTAATACAAAGTCTTTGAAGAAAGCAGTCCCTTCTTCAAACCTGTCCTAACCCACCTTCATTGTCACGCGTCCAAGCCAGGGAAGTGGTTTGTGGAGATAGCAGGTAACTTTGATTCCTTCTTCACTACGTGTTACCTGCTGATAAATTATTAATTATTAAATTAAGGCACCTGAACACTAGTATGAAGGAGTGAGAAGATTTTTCTCCTTTCAGATGTCCATGTACTCTATTAAAAATCAGCTCTCTTAAATATATAAGATTATCCTTACAGTTACTACTTTTTCACATTCTCCTGTGAGCAAAGCGAGGCTTAGCTGAAACTAACCCAGGCTCGAACGACAAAATCCTCTAAATTTTAAAAGATCTCTACTACTTTGGAGGTAGCAGATTTCAACTTTGCCGAGATAAGGGCCCTGACTAGTTTTCACCCAAGTGGGAATTATCTGTCTCAGGAGGAAAATGGAGTAGATTGTTTAATTACTCGAGGGGAATACTGGAATGCCCTAATTCTTCTGTGATACACATCATATAAACTCTGCTTTAATAATGAAGCGGGTGGTTTCCAGATTCTGGGGCAACTGCCTTTTTCTTTTTCTTAGCTGGTTATTGAAATCCTAATGGGATGGGTGATGAATTTTCTTAGGTCAGGTAAACTGAAAAGGCTACAGCTGGAATTCTTCACCCAGAAGAATCGGAGTTAATACTAATGATCATTGTGAATTAGAAGATCAAAGGGGAAGCATCAGCCTGTTCTCCACGTTGTTGCCCCAGAGGCCATTAGTGACCTGGCAAAGCTCTCTCCCAGCCTCCTAGCACCTCCTTCTCCTTGCCCCAGCCTTTCTTCCCCACTCGCAGCTATGCACCTCTGACCTGGGGTAATCACAGTCACTTGATGAGGAGGCATAGGGGGAGAAAACAATCAAAAGTAAAAACAAAAGTCCAACTTTAAAATTGCCCATTTACCCAGGTACCTAGGACTTCTCAACCAATGAGCTCTGACTGGGACTCTGTGTTACTTTCAGGGTATAATTGAGATTTTTGTGAAATCAATGGTTTATTCATTTCACTGATGATTGTTACACTATAAGGGACTTTTGGTAGAGTCTGGCTGGCAATTTGTTGGAGCATTCTAAAATTTTTGTTTTGTTTCCAAGGCTAAGATAAAAACACACAATAGTTTGATTTTCTGAAATATTCTTAATTGGGCTAATTAAATAAAAGATTATGTGCCCACAAAGGAAAAGTGCTGTTGATGCACGTAACTGACTGAACACTAGCCAGCCATTTGTACTTGGAAGCATATTATCAATATCACATCTTCTTTTTATTTCAGTTAGTGATGATATATTTTTAAAGACGAAATATCAAAGTTGGTCAGCTAACATGCGACTGTTCCTCGTCAATTTGTCTTTCAGGTACAAGTTGGAGTGGCGCACATACAGGCGCGAGTGCGTGTATATTTTTGTAACTAACTCAACCCAACCCTTAGGAGTTTGGCTAAGTTTGGCTCTTTATTTTCTCAATGTTTAAGATTCCTAGCAAAGATACCTTGCCTTAAAGAATGGATGTTTGACTGAGGGAAAATCAGATGGTTTTATTTTAGAAAAGATTGCAGTGTTTGGGGTTTTTTGTTTGTTTGGTTGGTTGATTGTTTTGCCAGTAGAAGTAAGTCTATATATCATGGAATTTAGGATATTTTGTTTGACTCAACTGGAAACATTCACGTCATATTTCAGTCTTTCATATTAAAGTATGAGTATGACAGTGTGAGCATATTTGTCCCGATATACTTGGGCAGTTTTCTGTAAGATAAACCTGTGTGAACCCCTGCCATCTATGAATTTTAGTAGGAAAAACTGATCAATTTTGCTTCTTTTAATCCCTTACACAGCTATGTTCAGGACTCCAATTTTTATGCTTCTGCTGATGTAAGTCCGTGCCAGAGGGCAACCAAATAATGGAGACTGCGTTGCAATAGTCTGTTGCTTGGATCACAAAACCCTCTTGGCCATGGCCCAAGCTTACCTTTGATAGATTGAATGCCATGGGGTAGCAAAAAAATATTTTATTGATGCCTCAAGATAGTAATGATAGTGATTAGGTGGATTCATGTCAAAATGATTGCTCCTGACAAGGGTGCTGGTGTTTCAGTATTGCTTGTCCCTTCTTTGCAGAGTCCTGAGCCTGGTAAAGTCAGCTCACCTCAGTGGACTTGATACTCACCTCAGTGTATCAAGAGCCAGAGAGAGCTTGTTCAAGAACCCAGATAAGGCATCTCTTTCTCCGTGGGCCAGTGGAGAGCCATAAGGAGCAAAGGAGTAGCTGAAATGGTTATGCCATGAAATATTCTAACATTTTAAAGACCTTTTAGTCCTCGTTTTTTCTTTCCATTGCAAAATGCTTTTACTCAGCAAATTATAGCCCAGTGAGCATGGGTCCCAATACAAAATGTATTTCTCTATCTAAAGAAAAGGTAGACCTTAAATAATTTGAGGTTACAAATGCAAACATCCTAAATTAATCTATATTTAAATGAGATAGAAATGACTTGGGTTTGTATTTTAGAAATATTCTGAAATAGAGATTTTTGGTAACTATTTGAATTTGAATGTCCTGCTGGCATTATCTCTTCCAAAAAAAATGGAGTGGTATATATGAACTTAACCTTTTAGCTGTCTTTGCATTTCATTTCTTAATATTCTGTGGTCAGTTTTTATCTGTTTCCACATTAACTTTGTTGCTAGTATTGCTGCAGTGCCCAAGCACTCATTTGACCCATGACACAAATGACCCTGAGAATTCAGTGTCCTAGGAAGTTTTGGAGATGTCCAAAGGCCAGGAGATGTAGTTTGTTACGTGAACACTCATGGTAAGGAAGATCAAGAAGATCATTTCTATTGCAGTTTATAGAAGTTTAGGAATAATTCTTATCTATTATTATTATTTTTTTAAAAAGCCAGTTTCCAAACTTCCTGTGAAAAAAACTTCACAAAAATGACTTGATTTCATTTGAAAAAGAAATAAAATGATCATCTCTTACCTACATAATGTGACTTTTATTGCGTTTTTAAGCATTGAGCTATTAATTGCTTGGCCATTTTGACATTGGATATTCTGTTCTTTTAACAGCCGAAGAAAAAAAAATGATCAAAAGGCTCGATAAAAATGTAATGTGTATCTCTGTGGTGCTTTATAGTTTAATATTTTCACATACATTGGATTGTTAACACAATCTTGTGAGGTAGGCAAGAAACAAAAATGAAGTTTAGAGAAGTTAATGATTTTTCTCAAGGTCAAAAGCAAGGAACTGGCTGAGCTCGAACCAGGATCTCCTGATTTGAATTTCTGTGTGCTTTCTACCACGTTGCCTGTCAAAGGCAGAGCAAATCAAATGGCATTGTGGGAGTTCACAGGTATAATTATAATCTCATTCCACAAGCGAGCTAATTAGTATTTTTTAAAAAATAAAAATATGAGCCAGAGGGCTTGGCATAAAATTTCATAATGTAATCTGATGGTTATTAGTAACTAGGGGTCAAGGATGGTCCTTTCCTATCTGGATTCTTTTTCCAGACATATCTGCGCATTGAAAAAGGCAAAGAAAGCTACAGCCATTGATATTTTGTGACAATCTTAATAATTTCTGTATTGTTAGAATTTCAGATTTTAACCATTGTTTAACTGCTCCTCCTTCCTTACAGCAATATGCAGATCTCTACCCCTGTCTAAAAATGGTCTGATAGTGGTTTGGGGGTGAAGCATCTTTCCTCATGCAAATCCTAACTAAACTTTCTAACACAGAATTGAGCTCCTTGAAGATTTTTTTTTGCCTGTCACATGGCCAGGACGCCAAAGAGCTATGTCTTTAATTTGCTTTATGGAGATAGAGGATACTGCTTATGCAGTCCCGATTACTCTTGAAACTACAATCCAACTGTCGTTTCTCGGCAAAGAAGGCTGCTAAACCCTGGAGAATTAAGCCTCTGCTCTGGGTATGACACCGAGGTCTGATCATTTTAAAGCTAGTAATAACCAGAATCCTAAAATTCTTATGAATAAAATGTAATTTTAGTAATGTTTCCATAAACAGTGGTAATGGTGGCATTTTAGTAGGCAGTGACATTAGTCACATCGAAATTGTACCACATTGGCTTTTAAATTACTCCACCTGTCTGTATGAATAGAATTTTCGGTGTAAAAGCAGAGAGACAGCTGCTGCTAATGCCTCCTTCTCCCTGTGCAGATAATGCTGGCAAATCTACATGCATAAAGGACTGGCTTGTGATGTAAAACGGTACCTGACCCCGCTGGCTCCTGAGCTACAAAGCAATACCTTTAATTACCAGTGGCTGTGTTTAGTTGCTGATATAAAAATGTCAGCTTCCAGGAGTGTAACCTCAGGTTCACTCCTCTAGTAATGTCACCCACCGTACAATCTTTTTCTTCCACCCACATCCGTAATTCGATGGGTGAGCATTTATCTTGATGTGTTTCAGAAACATGCAAGGCATTAATAGTTAAAAGGAAAATACCTAATACTGTACGAACTTGATGGATGATCTTTCCTTTCCGTTTGAGAACTTTTAAAGATTAGTGGACTATTGTTCCTTCTTTCTAGCCAGAATAGAAATATGGCATGCCGTATATACCTTCAAAGGGCTTAGCATCATTCATCTAATACAAATACAGGTTCTTATGTGAAGGTCATGGGTAGGCATTTCATATAGCGGAAAGGGTAAAGCATAGAAGGCCTTGAGAATATCAGGTTTTTTAACTATGTGCCCATGTTTCCTATCGACAGATGATGAAGTTTACTTTCTGGAGAAGCCCATGTGTTCTTAGCCTTTTGGCAAGGGTTCTATTGTAGCAGCTACATTGAAACGAGCGTGGGTCAGACAAGGGGATGGATCCTCCTGCTGGAGATGTCTGTTGTCAACAATGTATTTGGTGAAATGGTAAATAGAAGATGTACTTGTCTGGCTCGTTTGCAGGCATTCTTTTTGACTTCTTTCACACAACTGGTGTTTTCGTGTTTAATTTAACAAGGAATGAGTAGTAAATGAAAGCTGCTGCCTGAAATCCCACTGTGAGCGTGTTTTGCACTTGGCTCCCCAGTGACAAGGCAATTTGTGAAATTATGTGATGGAGTAATTAGATGAAGCCAGGGCTCCTGATTGTTGCCATGCATATGTGGCGAGGGTTTGTTGGGAAGAGGGAGAGCGAGAAAAAAAAAATAGATTATTACTCTGGCAAGTTGGCTCAAAGCTTCTTCATTTATTTGTAAACAGAATATTTAGTGACCGCATAGGAAGTAGCTGTAATCACCAGCTCATAAAGAAACCACAGCAGAGCTTTTGGATTTTTGCAGAGTGCTCATGTAAAATTTAAGCTGGGAGGCAGAATCCCTGTTAATGTAATTAGGATCTAATTTACCACCCTTTGCACACAGATGTAATAATGTCTAGATATTTATTCTATCTTTAAGCACGTTACATATACCTCAGTGCAGCAGTTACTGAACAGAAACAGGTGTGAGCACTTTCCTAATTCGTTTTTACACTGTAAACACATAGCAATTTAAGGGAAATATTTACCAAAAATGAGAGGAAGGAATGTCTGCAAATGAGGCAGTAATGGACAGTTGCCCTTTATGTACTGATGGATTTCTCAATGGTTAAGTAAATTAAAGCAAATGCTAGAAAAATCAATAGGCCAGCATAGTCTTGGTTTTGCCTCATAGACTTCAGGACAGAATGACAGATGTGGTGTCTATGACCCATTTAAGTATTAATGCTTGAAAAACTGCTTCTGCATGCAAGGTTGTAGGCTTAGAAACATTCTGCTATATTAAATTACAGACAATAATATTTTTAAGTATATGTGGAATTTATATGTTTCAGTTAGGTTGTTCTTATGTGTTACATTTATACTGGAAGATTAGTTGCTTAGTTGTTGCAATAGCACCATAAATCAGTTTTGAATGTTCCCACACGGAAACATCTTCATAAGGCTGTAGTTGGAAGGTGAAGATGATGTATTTTGAGCTGACGTGTATGGTGAACTGAATATGCTCAATAACACTCTATGTGGAAACCAAATTAAATTTAATTAAGGAGTAGATGCTCAGAGCCTTTGGAAAAAATCTGTAAAATAGCATTCAAATGTGGCATTGTAATTCAGTTAATCTCCAGGGCTACAAATGCTGTATTTTACATTTTAACTAACATGGGTAACGTGTCACCTAGGTCCACTGTCACAGCATTTGGAATCGTAGGGCCAGTCCGATGTTCTCAGTGGTAGGTACTGACTCAGAATGGGAAGGCGGGCCTTTTGGTGTCGCCACAGAGTGTTCATTTTTCCACCCATTGTTCCCATTCTCCAAAATTCATCATCGACTTCAAGAGAAAGAATTCAAATCCGGTCAAAATGTTGGTTTGTTGACTACCGGAGACAGGAAGACAAGAGAGTAGCAAGACCAAATGTACTTGAGTGTCAGAGACCAGTGCTGGTTTTCACAATCAAAGTAAGATGGAGCATTGAGTTAATATTATCCTGGTAATTTGGAGAGAAGGTGCCTTTTGTTAGAAAGTGCTGTGCTGGCTTTGAGGCGTCCTGTTTTCTTTCTTGTGCCCACTGAACTTAGACAATAATTGCCCAACTTCCTTCTTCCCTCGTGACAAAGCAGACACTGTCCAGCCTGCCTCTGGATTTTAAAAATCAGTATGTCAAGGTGATATTACGATAAATCAAATCATTGGAAACATTGCTAGATTGATATGAGAGAGAAGTAGAATGACCGTTTAGGTTCTAAATAGAAGAGTTTTTTAAAAGATTTATTTTCACACAATATAGCATTAATATATACAACATTTCTGTGAGTTGGTATCATGAGATTTAACAATGTATGCATTTGGAGATTTAACCGAGGTCTAAACAGTAACTGTAAAAAATGAATATCTACTGTCTAAAAAAATCAGAAAATGGACATTACTGCAGAATTGAAGATTGTTTTGCTTCTTTTAAAGCAGTACTTCTTCAACTTGAGCATGCATTCACATTATCTGGGCATCTTTTTGTAAATGTAGATTCTGATTCAGAGGGTGGAAGCCCAAGATTCTGCATTTCTAACCAGCTCACAGGGATGTTCATGTTGCTGTTCTGCAGACCACACTTTGCATAGCAAGGATCTCAGGAACACAAGCAAGATAACATTTTAAGTGGAAACGTGATTGCTTTTCCATCTTTGATTTTTTATACTTTGATTTTTTTCCTCTGATTTTGAAACTTAACCCATTATTTTTATCCTATTAGTTGGACAAAAATGTGTTGTTTTTCCTCTACATATAAGAACTTCCTTTTGAATATCACTGAATTTTCACTGGGTCTCTCAAATACTCCAAAAACTTCTGATAGACCAAGGACTCTGCAGAAAGACAGACTGTTTCTTCTGAGCTTGTTGACAGTGCACTTGTGTGTTCAGGGTGGGTGGGAAGGGAGCTCTGAAGGTCGAGTGACACGATGTTGTGGTTCACCTCCATCTAGCTTCAGTGCTCTGGTGACAATGCGCAGTGATGGAAGTTATCATGGGGCGAGGGCAGTGTGCGCGGTGGTTGTGCTAGCTCTGGCCCTGTAGATCTGATAGCCTTTGTCAATAAGACAATAACAGAATCACTAACTACAGAAACAATACACAGGTCTAAGGGAAAAATGCTTTTGTGCCTCATACTTCTCAGCAACTTTATGTCTGCTCCAGGAAATCCTTTTGTACTTCCACTGCCTGTGTGCTTTATCTGCCATGGGCATTGTCACGTTCAAATTTTACAGCATCCTGGAAGGAGAATTTGTTTCCAAAAGTGAACATCTGAAAAGTCTATTTCCTTTGGTTTAGCCAAGATCTAAGGAATTATTATAAGTAGCACATACCTATTAATCATTGCTTAGCAGGTAAATTCTCTCACTCATTAGAGTTTACATGCTGGATGTAGTTTCTTGAAATTAGGTCATTTATTTTGGTCTAAGTCATTGAGGATCAAAGGTCATAAGGTATCCAAAAGCCATTAGTCAGGGTTCTTTTCTGGACCCCTTAGATGTCATTGTACGAGTCACCCATGGCAGGCCGAGCCTGGCCTGCTGTCAGGGAGCTGGCAGGGTGCCGACTTTCTTTCCAGTTTGCATAGATAAAAAGCAGAGCAGCCACTCTTGGAATCGCTGTAAAAATAAGCTTACATAAAATCTCCATTTGAAATACAGTATGTGTGTGCCCCTGCACGCTTTCTCTTCTGGAAACCATGGGAGCTAGAAATCAAAATTAGGGAGAGAAGAGAGGCACGCATCTGATGGCATTGTAGACTATTCTTTATTTTGGTGCAGGCATTTATGATTTATTATAAATTTAGTGAAGAACCAAATTTTCACAAAGAATTGTAATGACAAACCAAGCATTTCAATTTACTAATATAAAATAAAAAATAAAAGCATCACTTATTGTCAAATATATATGTATATGTGTGTGTGTGTATCCCCTTTTGATAGGACTGAAGAATGCTTGGCAGTGATGAGTTTATGTATATCAGAAGCGGTGGGCAAGACAGGTAGTCAAGTCGACTCATTTATGTCCCCCCATGAGCCCACAGCTTGAGCGAAAACATCATCAATTACCAAAACGACAGGTGCCCAGGACTTCCTGAAAGGTGTTCATGTGGAGCCAGAAACCATGAGCATTCAGCAATATTCATCGTTTGAGTGTTTAAGAGAGACTGAGTAAATTGTGGGATGAATTTCCAAGGAAAAAGGTGCAATGTACGTGCCTGAAATAACATGTATTGAATTTTAAAAAATCAGACCACAAACGAGTATCTACTTTGATTTTAAAAGGTTGTTAGTTATCAAATAGTTAATTTGCATGTGGTCCTACAATTAATAATTGTATCTCCATTTTACAGGTGAAGAAAGTGGGACAGAGAAGGTTGATGATCTAACAGAGATCTCAGGGCACAGCGAAGCAGGGCCTAGAAAAACAAATTCAGGGCTGCAACTTTCAACCTCCTGAAGTTCACCACTTCCATACCCTGACATTTAAAATTATGACTTGTTATTGCTCTTGAAATTGTCTTGGACGGGTAGTTGACTAGAACTGGTAAGAATGGAGGCAGAAGTCCACATGACCTCGCAGAGCTGTACCTTTGCCGCAGTTATGCAAGAGTAATTACAACTGCTCTGTGGTCACCCAGAGCTGTGAGTCCCTATGTCCTGTGCTGTCCCTAGAGATCTCTGTGGCTCTGACACCTGAATGCAATAAGAGCAAGTTTGTCTCTCTCTCTTTCTCTCTCTCTCTCTCTCTCTCTCTGTATGTATTGGGGAAGAGAAGAATTATGCTGGCATTAGGGCTCTTATCTAGGAATACCTTATGCTGTTTGGTTTGTGGGGAGATGGCTAAAATAGTCTTCATGATGTGATGACCTAATCCCACCACACAGCAGGAAAAAACAACTTGTAAACATGCTTGTGATTTTTCCCCACCGTAAATCAAGGCTAAACTTAAGGGCACATCTATTCTTATTTTTGAATTACAATACAGATGGGGTCATTTCTTGGCCAGTAAATTCAAATGTCTACTGTGTGCAAGGAACCATGCACATCAGGAGCTTTCTAAGGTCTTCGAAAAGAGCAAAGATCTAATTGGTAGTAGAGTTTGCAGAAAGAACTGGAATGAGGAAACAGGCAACAACTACAAGAGTTTAGGTAAGAAGGTTGTGTTGGCCGGGTGTGGTAGCTCATGCCTATAACCTGAGCAGTTTGGGAGGCTGAGGCAGAAGGATTGCATGAGGCCAGGAGTTTGAGATCAGCCTGGGCAACTCGGCTATTTGTTGAGTGTAGCTGCCTGCCTGTAGTCCTAGCTACTCAGGAGGCTGAGGTGGGAGGATCACTTGAGCTTGGGAATTTGAAGTTGCAGTGAGCTGTGATTGTGCCATCACACTCCAGCCCGAGTGACAAGTGAGGCTCTATCCTCTAAAAAAGAAGAGGGGGGAGGAGGAGGAGGAGGTTGTGCTGTGGAAGTATAAAGAAATGGATAGATGGAAGACATTTTTCAGATTAATCTGGCACCTCATGCATAGAAGCATTCATGTGGTTACTGCCACAGAAACTAGAGATGCATATGGGGTCATGGGTCCGGAGGATGCTGAGAGAAGAGGAAGTCAAGGATCAAGGACAGAATCTGGGTGCTGCCTATTTTTGAAGGCTATCTGGAGGGAAAAAACCTAAAGAGAAAGAAAGGAGCAGGCAATGAGGTCTTCTGTCAAAGGTGGAGTTGGGGTGCATTGATCTCTGGGGTCCCTCCCAGCTCCAGCACTTTACTATTCTAAGAAAAGGAAGAAAGGCACAATGGTAAGAAAGTCAAGCAATTCACTCCCCGGAATGAATCCACCGTGGCCCCCAAACTGGCTCCCCTTGCCGTCATTCCCATCTCAGTTCTCGGCATCACCACAAACCCAGAAGCTCCCACCGGGAGCCCCGAGGTCCCCTCTCCTTCCCCTACACAGGGGTTGCTCACTCCCTGAGGCCCATCGGCTCTCCCTTCTGCAGCTTCTCCCTTCTCTTATCCCCATCCAGTTCCACCGCCACTGCCCCAGGGCAGGCTCCCTGTCTCCTGCTTTCTCAGTTCTTCCCTCAGCCTCCCCTCCTCTAATCCTGACCCCTTACAAACCATCCCTCATTTTGCCACTGAAGCGGTTTTCTTAAAACAAAACTTGGCCAAGTCACCCCTTACTTAAAATCCTTTGATAGTTCCCTACTGCCCTAGGAGTACAAGCCACACCTCCTTGGTGTGCCATTCAAGGCCCCTCGCAGGTCGGACCTTGCTCCCTGTGCTGTGCTGCAGCCCAGCCTTGAGGCCTACCGTTCCCCGAAGGTGCTGCTGGGTCCTGTCCTCTGAGCCCCTCCACACGCTGTTCCCTCATCTGGGACATGTCACCTCCCTGACCCTTTCTCCACTTGTACACTTTTCTCTGCATCCTTTACACCTTATTGCAGCTGTCACTTTGGGAAAGCCATTCCTTGTTCTCACCAGGAGAGAAGATATGTCCTCTGCCAGCAGACCCATCACACCTTGGTGACACTCTGACATCACAGGAGCTGTTTATTTCTGGGCTGCTTCCCTGTCTGGTGGTCAGGATTTAATCTTTCTTCTCTGCATCTTCAGAGCCATGTTATAGATGCTTCGTACTGTTTATTGATCAAAGGAATGAGTAAAGTTTCAAAGCAGAAGTGACCAAATCCTGGGAGTTTTATGAAATAGAAGGGCTGGGAAAGGTCCTGGTACAGTTAGGATGTCATTAGTGACTTTTGCAATAGCCATGTGAGGCACTGGGAGGAGAAGGAAGCTGTGTTACGAGGTGCACAGTGGCACTGCCGTGGAGGTAGCAAGGGCAGACCCTTTTGCAATCACTTGAGGAGATACGCTAAAGGATACAGTTTGGGCAGGAGTTCAGCAAGTGGTAACTAGAAGGGAAGGTTTTTCTTTTCTTTTTTTAATATTAAGAAGAAGGGAGATTTGAATATGTTTACACACAAAATCAAATTCAGCTGTCTTTCATGGAATTGCTACTATGTTCCATGCAATTTGTTAATTCACAGCCTAATTACTTAGGCAATGGAGAAGGAACCTTTGAAGATAAAAGTAGAGAGGGACTGATTAATGGAGCAAGGATCGAGGGCAAGCTGCCAGCGCAGGGGTGCCGGTGGGGAGCGTGGTGGATGGCGTCTCAGAGTAAGACCTTAGCGGTGAGTATGAATCAGGAGAGAAAGAAGAAGGCAGAGACTTAGAAACGGAGAAGGGTGCCATTCTCCTCCTGGATCTTTTAGCAGACCAGAGGCAAAGTCTGATGAGTGTCCAAGAAGGAGGATTAGGAGCTGGAGGAAGATGGAAATCATTCGGAAAAAAATTGATGTTGGGAATGCAGTAGGTAGAGCAAAAAAAAAAAAAAAAAAAAAAAACCAAAGTATTGTCACAACAGAGTTGAGAATATATATAGAAATAGTGCTAGACACCACATTGTGACTAAGGACTGGCTAGACTTTTAACGGGCACATTTCATAATCAGCCTCTTTTTCACATGCCAAAATTGAGGCAAAATAACGAATTCTCAGTGGTTTTCCATAAGAAAATAATTGCATTTTTGATTCCTTAAAAATTAGTACGATGGGGAAAATTCACTGAGCCCCAATCTGAGCCACTTAAGTTTCTATTATCACATGTAGGTTAGTGAACTCGAGATTGCATTAAAGGTTTTATCTCAGTTTTGGAGGAAGTTATCATGCAATTACTGTACATTATCTTTCAGTGCTGGTTGTATGAGAAGTTTGCAAACTTGTTATTGATAACCCTTAATGTGAGTTCAACTAAAACTGTGCACATGCAGCTGTCTGCTACGATAAAATTTTTTCTTGCCATGATAGTTGAGAGAAAAGGGGGATTTTAAATTTGATTAGAATGAAACCACAGGACTTTTAAAAATATTTGAGCAAACTGCACAGGTTAACAGGCAAACACTCTCAGGTATGCTTCTAAAATCCTTCCTCTGTCAGAAGCCTCATTTTTAGCAAGGAGAGAAGGAGGGATGTCTGGCTTGGACAGATTCCTTTAGTTTCATGAGTTGAAGTTAAATTGATCTTGACACTGCTCCAGAGAAGTCTACTATTGTCATTTTGGTTTGGTGGTAAATGATATACACCTGGCTTCATGAAATAAAAAGGCACCCCACACCTAATGAACAGTCCGTTGTCATACATAAAGAACAATTGGCTCAATGTGACCGTCAAGTCACAGATTGACGCATTTGAAGTCCCTCTGTTTCAGTAGGAAGGACTATAGCATGCAAATCTAAAAGGAAAACAGCTAAACAACTACATAAATAAATAAATAAGTGGCTCGGTAGTCCTTCAAACATGTATTAGAAAAAGAATTAAAAGTCAGACCTCTGTTCAGTCGGTACCGCCAGGCACTGTCATGACAATGCTGGAAAGCCAACTCTCAGGAGAGAGGGTATTGCGGGCATTTCTGCCCTCGTCGGTGGGATCACCAGAGTGCCATGCGCGTGGTTACACAATGCATAAAGGCGAGGGTCATTTCCAGGACAGATAATTGAACATTAATACTCGCTGACATTGTCGAAGAAATGATATGTCAACCTGACAGGGCCTATGTGCTTACATCTGCTGATTGGCTGCAGACGAAGGCCCTGTGTGTCAGGATGAGACCCCAGGCCTGACTGCAGCGGGGCCAAGGATGGTGCAGCCATTAATCACGAGCTGCCATCTTGGGCACAGTCGCTCCACATCCTGTGTGTGGCTGGCAGGTTGCACCTGCTGTGTTCCAGAGTGTGGTAGTTTCGGCTCTCGGTGAGAAAACATCACCGCGAACTTTTGGTTTGTGCCGTCTCACCAGAAATGTTAATGGGCCAAATATTCCTTTTATATATTTCTTCCTTTTTTCTGAAACTAGCCATCCATTCTGAACAAGGGGGGTAGTTTTAGTGGCTAAAAGGGAGGTTCTGAGATGGTGTCTCTTTAGTTCCTATGGGAATTAGTTTTAATGAGTTTCTGGTTTCCTGAGTCAGCATAGATAGGCAGTATCATGAGGAAATCAGACAAGAATTAAACTGAGGTTACTTGCTGTGATTAATTTTTTTGATTCACAATAAAATATTAAACCCTATAGGCAGATTTTTGAACAGAGGAAAAAGAGATCTATGCAATTATTTTCTTATTTCTGAAATCACACAAGTGGCCCTTTCCCATCTCGTTTATAACAAATCTTTAGTGAGTTAATGCTGTTGCTCTAGCAGTTCCACAGCCGACCCCTTACTGAATGTGTGTTCATTCAGAGAAAAGAACGTGGAGCAATCCTGAGGCCCTCTGACACGCACCCCAATTGTGCCTTCTTAAACTAGGGGTAAGTACCCTGGTGGTAGTTATGCAGCTTAGATTTCCACTGCATAAAATGTTATAAAATAGGGCCCCTGAGAGCATCCATTATCACATATTGGTTAACATCACAGATTTTTTAAATCCCAGTTGCATTGGAGCCCTGGGGAAAAAAAAAAAGCTTTCGTCTGTAAAATCTAGTGTCCCTTTGTTATTAAAATAAATGAAGCCATTAAACAAAATATATGCATGTATAGTCAAGTTCATCATTGGACATCATCAAAATGATGGAATTTTACATTTTTAAAAATCAATGCTGCCATCTTCGAAGGTTCTCTGTGAGGTGCAGAATCCAAATGTGCGGGAGGTTTCTGAAACTTTGTGACATCGCATATATTTTTCTCTTTAGTTTGCTTATTTATCTGGACCTCAACAAAAAGTAGGATTCTGTATGACAGCTAAAAAAAATAAAAGACAGCATTTTCCCCCCCAAAAAATCATGCAACCAAATGAATTAATTATAACTATTGATGAGCTCATATTGTGAATGTGCTAGAATCGAAATAATTTCCAAATACTTTATTTCCAAAGGTTTGTTTTTAATTACAGCAGCATTTGGCTGGCATGCAAGGGCGAGTTCTCACTCTTGATCTATCCTAGCTGGAGTTCAGGCCAAAAGATTCTCTGCTCCCTTTTCTCGAGAGCACACTTTTCTGCCAAATGTGGTGCTCGTCCCCTGCCAAGGAAGGTGGGCGAATTGCCACTTCTGACTTCCAACCACCAAAAGACAAAGGCTCTCAACATTCCTAAGTCCAGTCAGGCAGAATGGGCCTCACACCTTGAAGGGTCCGGATTATTATTGATTCTTTTTCCCCCATAGGCTTTATAATATGGAATATTTTCTCAGTCCCTCAGTCAGTCCCCAAGGGTGATTTAGGCACTTACAGGAATGTGTGACCCCTCAAAGGCCACTGGAGGGTCATTTAAGTGTCCTTATCTATCTGTCTGAGGCCTGAGCACATCTACACTGTCAGTCTCACGTTCTCCATCTTGCTTTTTTAGTGGGTTTTTTTTACACTCTTTTAGTAAGAACATAGTAATTATTTATTTACTTCTGTGAAGCTCAAATAGGCTCCAGAGGAGTCATAGCTAAGTATAACACATCTGATAGGGAAAACACACCCTCCTTTCCTTCTAGCAGGCCCAGCTACATAATTTGTGGAGAACGTGTCAATTTTCCACATAAATCGTACAGGGCTTCTTAAAAAATTATTTCCAAGATGGTGATAGTAGAACATTAGGCTGAGAGTGGGGCCCTTCTCTGTGGGGGGCCCTGTATTACTCCATAGGTAGCACACCCATGAATCCTTCCCTCAGATATCTTGGAAGTGAGTTTGTCCAAATAAAGAGAATTACAAGAAAATATTAAAACCTAATATAACAGTTAAAAAAAATTACAAGAATTACCTAGACAGATCTTCTTCCCTACAAATTGAGAACTGTATCTATTTTATGTTGTTTTTTTTTTTTAACATAGATGATCCCAACCTTAGGAATCACCTCAGATTCAGCTACTGTTTACTAAGCACTGAATGTATATGCCAGGCGCTGTGCTAAGCAATTTGATGTATGTGGTCTCATTTGACTGCCACCAGTTTTGTTACCCTCATTTTACTGACGAGGAAGCTATATGCTCAGAGCACTGAAATGCTCTGATCAAGGTCATAGAGTTACTGTGGGTTCTAAGGACCTAACATCAGTTATCTAACTAAATCGGTGCACTGAACTGCACTTCTTAAAACCAATTTCTTTTAAGATGTTTTCCTTTAGATTTGCCATGTGTAAATGTGTAACCAAATCACTGAAGTATAAATGGACTTAATGACCACTCTCCTGGGTAAAACAAGTTGATGACTCTCCGCATAGACCTGTGTTCTCTTAGGAAGTGACTTAACAAGGGGAAAAATTAGGCCCCTCGTATATATGTAATTAGCAACTTTACGTCACAAATGAAATGGGAAAGAAAAACACATTAAGTAAAGCGAAACTATATCTAGTTGTTTCAAAGAGGAACAAACTAGTCACTCATTGGATAAAGATATTTCCTTTCCCAAAGCTTGTTTTAGAAGGGACAAATCCTGTTATTTAAGATTTCTTAGCCTTACCGGTTAGATTACTTACATAAATTTGTTGGAAATGATAACAGCCAATTTAAAAGGTGGCTGCTTTGTTTGATTTTAGTTTTAGTTTAGTTTAGTCCTTTGGTTCATCTTGGGCAATGCATGTTTACACATTAAAGCCAGAGGCTGGGTCACTAACTCACAGTAGGTTTCTGACACATGTGGCTACAGCTTTTTATTTTATCATTAACAGGATAAACTTTGAGCTTCAGTAGAGTGTAAAGAGAACTAGATTGAGAAGGAGGAGACCCAAGAGCCACAACCTCCTGGCCACGCAACCCTGCAGAACCCACCATCTGTCCACTCTGAGTTTGGGTTTTTCTCCTATAGAATGGGAACATTACCTGTTCTTTCAACCTCACCAGGTAATTGTGAGGCTCAAGCTTGGCAAAATGTAATAAAAGCTCTTTGATGAAAATGTAAAATTGTATACATATATAAGGGATTGCCCAAACTCAAAGTCTTTAAAAAAAAAAAGCCCAAACTGGCCTTCAAATTAACTTTGATTAAATACTTTTATTTTTGCCAACCTTATCTCACAGTCTTGCTGGTAAGAGGTCCAGCTTTCTCCCACTCATCCAAGATGTTCCATGGACCTCTGTGATAACTCCACAGAAATCAGTCCACATCTGTGCTGGCATTTCCCTGCCCAGTTAGATTGAATCAACTGAGAAAGCATACTTTGGGAAACAAATACTGGGGATCTGCCCAATTTTTGTCTAAGACTCTTCCCTTTTCCGTAATCCACTCTGGAGACAGACAGTGAATTCACATCAATAAATGCTTTTGGGAGTTAGAAAGGGTTTGTTTAAGAAGGTTCATAAAGATAAAGGTAATCTTGTTAGTAAAACAATTAAAAGTTTTTAGTTTTTTTTTTAAGGGGAAATTCTTTTTAGTTTGATTACATGATAAGGGTTTTGTTGTTAACCAAGATAAAATATAGTGCTGAATAATTTCTTAAATTAAAAATTGAAGTGTACGTTACAGAGAATAGAGATAATTAAATAGCTTAGACTACAATGGGTAAAGGGAAAAGAGTTTTCATGAAAATTAGCTCAGTAAAGGTAAATTGCATTTGAATCTTAACTTCGGGATCTGGGTACTCTGCTGTTTGGCATATGTTGAATTGGTTATGCTTGTGTGTTAAAGAATTCTGATTGTTTCTTTTGCCTCTCTCACAGCTTATAAAAATGCAAGCAGACCCATCTAATGAATATTAATAGGAGTGATGTCTAGATAACACATAAACCCCCTGGATCTGTGGACTTTGGATGGAGTAGTCAGAGAGGATTTCTGTGGCTTTATTTAATACCAAATTTACATACTTTTAAAGAATAAACATCATCTTAATATTTTAATATCAATATTCCAAAGTGGAGATTTTAGAGAAATAAAAAGCTTAATTTTCCCTCCTGAACATTGTGTTCACCAAGGTCTGAATTTTAAGAGACAGGAAACTGTTAGCTAAAAAAGAAATTAACTTAATCCCCCTTCATTAAGTTCCAGTCTTTTTTTGTTACTTAGAGACAAGTAATAATTATACCCGTAGCAATGCAAAGCATGTTTTACACTTTTGTTATACAAAAGAACTGCAGTTGTTAAGGTGACAGCAAAAGAAAATGAGAATATTGATAAATACTGATTTTTTTTTCCTTAAATCTTCTCTGACTCTTGAAAATAAATTTCACTCAGGTGTCTGAGAGCATTTTAATTCATTAACTGCAAAAATCTGCACATACGATTTTAGAAAATGTCAATCAACTAGCTAAACAATATTTTCCCAGCTAAGGTTATAAACATAGCAGCTGAGTGGGTGGAAAAATATCTAAAACGACTGTACATTCCAGTTCTTTTATGATACATAAAAGGTGGGCATTTTGTTTTGAAGGTGGTGTCTTTTGGATGGAACTTTAAGCAAGCACACAGTGAATCTCAGCAGTGTGTGTTATTTAAAGCATACACACTCTCTCTCTCTCTTTGGCATTGTGAAAAGACTTTTTAAATTTTAGCTTTACAAAAGGGGGAAAATCATTAAAATGTAGTTTGTACCATTACATTCCATTATTTGTCATCTTTATGGCTGTTCTATAGTTTTCATGGCACCTTTAATGATAAGCTTGGTCAGGAGAGGTGAGCGGGAATGTGCGTGTACTTGGCTGCGGGTGCTGCTTGAGAGTGTCTGCTAGCTGGGCTTCCATCCACGTCCCTGTAGATTTTAATGTCCCCACAGACTGCTGGCAGCCTGCTTCCAGCTGTGGCAGGCATGATGCAGTGAATTGCTTTTGAATGTTCTTTACTCAAATAGGCAGTAATTACAAGCTTAAAGAGGTTTAGTGGTCCAGTAAACTACATAATCACCCCTGAATTAGCCCGGGCTCATCAGTTGCAGTCCAGCAAGCTCCAGTCTGCTGTTTGTATGCAGCCTTGATCACATAGCAACCTGATCAGCAGGTGTGGAGCCGCCAGAGTCCCCCATAAACACAACTGTCTACTGGGGACAATGATCTCTAATGAGATGAGGCTACACCATCACTGTAATTTAAGTGGGAAAATTAGCACTAGAGAATGAGTACCAGTTCCAGGGGTCTTCAGTCATACTGGGAGCAGTATGGATTCTCCATCTCTCTCTCTCTCCTTATCCCTATCTTTCTCTCTCTCAGAAAATCTCCTCACCAAGTGTGCCATTTTGCTTCTGTCTTATGGATACTTTATTTTTTATACAAGGATTTTTTTCTGAATATTTAATGCTGGACAGGGCATCTGTAAAGGCAACAATGATTGCTGTCAACAGCCTCCTTCCAGAATGGCATTGTAGTATTTCATCTTCCTTGTCTTTTTTCTTAATGGTTGCAAAACCCTTTCACTTTGATTTTTAAAGTAGAAAAGTGTTCTTCAGGTTGGTGATAGGTTTCCTTTTAGCTGACACGCTCTCTGAAGATGGGCTGTAGACAGTTTGAAAAAGATCCTTACTTTATTGGAGTTTATTGTATAAATCAGTGGCGAACTTTCTTTTCAGAAAACTGGTCCAGTATGGTGAGCGCTGTTGTTTTGTCGAATTTGTTAAAGTGAAATTCCTGGGGAAGAGCCTGAGTGTTGAAACAGTCTCCTTTATCCTTTCTTCAGTCCCGTGTGACCCACTGTTAAGATGGAGAACTTGAATTTCATTACATTGGAGCTGGAGAGTGGGAAAGGAACTTTTGCAACAAATAAACCCAACAACGTAGAATGGATTTGGGAGAAAGTTGAGGAGAGATTATCCACTGATGTTAAGAAATAAAAGCAGTAATTAAGAGCACAGGCTGTGGAACTGACTTCTAAAAGTCAAACCCCAGCTCCATCTTACTTGCAAGTATAGATTCTGTGCCTCAATTTCCTCTGTAAAATTAAAGTAAGAATACTTACCTCATAGACTTGTTATAAGGATTAAATGAGTGAATACACACAGCACTGAGAGCACTGCTTGGCACAGAGTACCAGTTAAATAAAGTGAGTAAAATCTGTACTGTTTTGGGATTTGTAGAACTGAGTGAGAAGGATAAATAATTGTTGAAATGGGACTGCTAGTTTTCTGATATTTTTCTGAAGTAATCTAGTTACAAATGCTAGTTGAAGCATTCTGGGCATCTCTAACTTCAATAACACTCATTCATTCATACAGCAAATTTTTTAGTCGGCACAGAAACTAGGCTAGTTGCATCATGAATGGGAATAGCATTCATGTGTTTTTATTAGCAGTCTACTAAAATAAAATGGTTTCCAATGCCATTTAACTCCTATTTGATTAAAAATCATGCAAGAAATAAAAGTAATTGGCAAAACGTCCCCTCTCTCCCCAAATTTATTTCAGAACAGTTTAAGGCATATTTTAGTGTGGTTGGATGGAATAGCAGGCATTTGATTCTATGATCCTTAGGAATGCTCTTGTATACAATCTACAATCATTTCTGTATTTATAAACAATGCTACAAGCACTAGTAAAGTGATAGGCATATTAGTTCCCATTGAGTTTTCTATTTTATAGCAAGATCTACCATTGCCTTTGTTAAGAGAACTGAGATGTAGAAATAAAAGATACACACACACATACATGCATTAAGATAATAGTTTTTTTCATATGATGAGTAGTAATTATCATATATATTCATGATTAACTCATCAGAAATGAGTGGGATTGCTCTACCCATCATATAAAAGTCAAAATAGTTTGGAAGTGAATTTTCCCAACTCTTATGGTACCAAACAAGTTTCAAATCCCAGCTCTACTATTTACCAGCCACGTGAACTTGAGAAAGTTATTTGTCCTTTCGGTGCCCACGTTTCCTCATGTATCAAATGGGTCTAATAGCTGTTAATTACCTCAGAAGATTTTTGTGAGGATCGGTACCTGGGAAATATATGGAAGAATGCCAGTATATCTTCAAGTCCTAATACACGTTACAATGTCTACTTCTACCATAGTTACGAATACTGCTAAGCTACTATGAATAAAGTTCCTTTGGTGGGATGCTCTAAGGTGAACGTGGGCCAAAGTTTGGGTGCACTGGTTTTCACAGCAAAGCCGCATCCCTTCCCCTGATGTTCGCCTCCTGGGTGGAAGCAGTGGATATTTCCGTGGGGGTCCATGGCAGGGAAATAGCATCTCTCTCCTTTCTGCTCACCACAATTAGTAACTTTGTTCATGCTCCCTTGTAATATATTTTTGGCTTAAAAAGAGAATGGAGAAATGAGAAAGAAATAGCAGTGGGAGTGTAGTCAAGTGCAAATTCAGGGCAGGACAGACCTGGCGCCAGCCCTGAGGGGCTGTGAGCCCTGGCCAGGCCTCAGCTTCCTCATCTGTGAAAAGGAGCTAAGCGCAGCCTCCACTCATGGAGGTCACCAAAAGTGCATGAGATAATGAATGCAATGCGTTTGTTGTACTGACAACTCATAAGACTTAAAATGAGCTAGTATTTTAAATGATTCAAAAAGGACACTTAAAAGTGAAGCAGGAATCTTCTCCCTTGTCCCACCCCCACCTCCGTGTACCTCCCATCCTGTTTTTCCTTGTGGCCATTTTTGTGTTTCCTCTTATAACCATGGCCTTCTACTGAGAGAACCAATATTTGGGGGTTCATTAATAATCATAACTGTTCAACATAATTTTAGCAGCACCCTTCATGAATTTTAATACTTTTCAGAAGAGGATATAAGTAATTGCTAATTTAGAGTCTAAATTTTCTGTCTTTAATGCATATACTTAAAAATACTTCTATAGATATATATAGCTAATGGAGACTAGATCTAAACAGTGTTATTATTATAGATTTCTAAGCAACTTTTAAAAAGTCGTAAATACAAAGGACTATGAAATCCTTTAATATAAGTATCTGTCTTTTTTATTTAGTGCCTTTATTTTATATCTATTTGATATTTAGAAGAAATTAAAAGATTAGCTAAGTGAGGCAAGCAGGGCATTTTAGTATTGTTGGCTATAAGACAATGTTTTCCTGCTGTGTTTTATAAATATAGTCTCAGTACAAAAAAACAAAGATTGTTATGAAATATTACCCAGTGTTCCACTTTTCCTTCCACACCTATGGCATTTTCATGTGATAAGATCAAGTTTACAGATTCCTACCTGACTTTCCTACTTGCACACCTCCACTGGCAACTTCTCACCACCGCTGCTGAATACACAAGAAACCAGAGGGATTGTTTGCAGAACGACCCGACCTAGGCTTCAGAAAAAGCAAGTGCTAAACAAAACGTGGAGCACATTTAGTCTGAGCAACTGGCCAATCTGGGAGTGTTGGTGGAGAATTAAGAAAGCAGGTCGAACTCCTATGACTCCACTGATGATGCTCCAAACATTTCTGGCTTCTTAGCCAGGACGACACCACTCTTCCTTCTTCTTTTCATTCCAGCGTGTGTGAGGATGCAGGACTCAACTGCTATGCATTCAGGCTGTGCTCTGCCACTGCACGGTGCACTGCTTTTGTAATGCAAATAGGAGGCACAAAGTGTCTCTTTGATAATGTGCAGTCAGAAGACAAAAAAGCATTCACTGAAACAGTAAAACTAATTCATAAAGCTGAAAGACAATAGGGAAGCATTATGGATTTTTTTGAAGGAAAAAAGTATCCCAGATCAATGTAATTGTCACAGTGTAAGCTATTCATAGTCAGTGCTAAGGGGGAAAGGGCTGCAAGTTTATTTAAAGTGGGAGAAGTTTTTATAGGCAAAAAAATGTGTTATATTAAACAAATATCAGTATATTTAGTTAGCAAGTTTCCTAGAGGTCAAATATATAGCTGGTTATTTTAATTTAGATCCATGGTATTCCTTTAGTGCCAAAAACTCAGTAGAAGTTTTAAAAGCATACAGAGATCTAATGGTTAAAAGCCATATGGCAGATTTTTTTTTTTTCCTTTAAAGGGAGTATCTCTCCATCACATACCCAGAGTTTAGCTCAAGGTCAACTTATATTAATGCATTAAACTTAGCTGTGGAGGAGGCAAAAGGCTGGAGGAAAAAGGATAAAAGAAGTTCCGAAATTGTTCTTCCAAGATATTCAGCCAAGCAACAGAACATTGCCTTGATAAGGGTTATATTGGACAGTTGCCATAATTCCTCCTGTTAGATCAGCTCCTCCGGTACCTATTCCCATACCTTTTAAAGTATAGCGTGTAACATTTTGCTTGAAAATTGCTTCCACCTCTATTGCTTTGTTATAGCTGTTTTGCAGTTTCGGTATAGAGGCAGTTCTGTGTCACGAGAAATTACTAATCTGAGGCCTGAGAAGGGGCAGCATAGCCTTCCATTATCTCACCAGCGAGCTCTGTACAGGATTATTTTCAAATTTTCTGCTGCCATTACAATGTGCTGTTAGAGTGGCCAAGGCGGTGAGGGAGGGGATGTTATTGAAACTTGGTTACCAGGGTAGATAAGATGAAGTTCATCACCCTCTTGGCATCCACATTCACAGCCAGGGGTGGAAATTTTGATGAAAGAAATACATTTGGTCAAAGATATTGTTACGACATAAGGCTGGACATTTTCCATCTGTACGTACTGAAGAATTTCTCTTTTCCCATTGACACTCATCCGCAAAAGGCTGCTTGATTGTTTCAATGAGTACATTTTCTTCCAATGTACACTACCCTTGTAAATACCAGATAACCAACGTCAGAACCCCCTCCCATCCCAATCTCAACAAATAACATTGGAATTGTGCAAAGATAACTTTCTTTAGAAAGTCACCATTTTCTTTCTGTCACTTTCTATTCTTTGTGGCTGCTAAAATGACAGCTTAACTTTTACATAAGCTATTTTTAGGTTTTTTTTCCAGACATCCTTTAACTATTTCTATTATACAGGACACATACTCTAGGGATCATTTTATTCTTTGATGGGGTTATTAAGCAATCATTCTATCCTGGCTCAGTGTTAGGAGTCACACTGCAGACCCAGAAACACATGAAGAGTGGCGAACAGTTTCTGTTTCAGCAAGAGATTTATACTGGAAAAAAAGAAGTCAGGGTGTCGATTACTGAAATAATGATGATCATTTTGTGAGTTATTCTCTTTAGCTGGGGTTCCACTGCCCACAAGTCACTTAGTTTTCCTCTGAGGACAGCATCTCTTCTCTCCCCAGCCCAAACAGCCTAATACACGTGTGCAGGTTTAATGCTGGAGGGGAGGGGCCCCCTTCACCCATACATAATCACTGTTTTATGGCTCTCACTCATTCCTGAGGTGTTAATGCAGATCAAATGGGAAACACTCGAGAAAGAACCCTTGCAGCTACTGCATTGCCTAGCTCTCCCCTCTCAATCGTTAATTCCTATTGTAAGATCTAAAGGTAATTTTGTTTGCTCTCTTAATGCATTGCAGTTCTCCCAGTGGCCCTTGCATATCCTTTCTCAAATTCCCATCTTGATCAATTGTTTGCAAATAATTAAGCTTTTAAGAGATAATGGCATGAGGCTAATGTACACAACAAAAGCAAGGTCTCCCTTACTGTCTGTGGAACTGTGGTCAAATTTGCTTTGATATCCCAAAGCGATCAGGTTGACTGGTATATCTGGGAAGCGCAATCTGTCTTTCCTTCACAAGAACCTACTGATCTTTCTTAAACCAGTGTCCTTGTCATTGAGATGCAGTAACAGTGGTGCAGGCCCTTAGTTGCGATGGTTTGGAATGAATTTTCCATTTTCTCCCTAAAATGGCACTTCTCTGTCTCTTTTGCACAATGATTTCTGCCTGTGCCCATTGCCTGGCCTCACCATGCAACAGGGAAAGCAACAGGGCTTTGAATGCTTTTCCAGCAGCCTTGCCTGTGGCATGTTGGGTTTTTATCAAGTCATTTTTTTGAGTCTACAAAGGAATCACTCATACTGTCCACAAAAAGCTTATCTAGTAAAGATGCACAGGATTTAAGATATTTAAACATATTGGGTTTCTGTTTAAAAGACTACTTCTTTGTGAATTTTTGGCTGACTAAGGATTAGCTACATGAAGTCATGGCTTTCATGTGATTCTAGCAATTGTACATTTTTTCAGGGAACTGAAAGTTTGTGGAACACCAAGGCCAAGAACTATGAGAAAATGAAAAACATACAGTTGAGCTACCATAGACAAGGGTTTAGAAATTCTGTTGATACCTTTTTCCCCTCTTAAAAATGGCTAGATTATTGTGACATTTAATTTTGTCCAGACTCATTCATTTCTATTTTAAAAAAATATATCCCGAACAACTGAAAATTGCTTAATGGAGACTGAGTGCTGAGTCTCCATAGCTTGAGGCTGCCTAGCAATTATGCTGCATGAAATTAGACACAGTTTGTTCCAATTGCTTAAAATCAGATCGCATGAAAAGTGACAGAGGAAAAAAAAGGGTAGAACTTTCTCATTTTATGATATTTAAATTATGAAATCAGAAACTACGTAATGGGAAGAAACACTGAAATTTGTACTGAAATTTTGAGGGCCATATTACTGCTCTTTGAAGCTGTAATATTTCAGGTAATTTTAGTGATCCAAAGAGAATTTTCCTGACACTACTTGCATAAATAAAATATGAACTCCATTGCTTTATGAGAATGTATATAAAACTTGCTCACCAATAGGCATGCAAAAATACTCTTGGAAACACAGGACAAATAAATTACTGTGACAATTCTCAATTTTCAAAGTAACTAAAGATAAATGGCATAAATATTAATTTTCATCCAGTTCTGGTGATAACATTAAGACACAACTAACAAGACACAGCAAAAAGTCTTGCCATCCAGCTACACAGAAGAGGGACTATTGACATATTTATTAATTCTATTAAAAATCACTGAAAGAGATTTCCATAGGACTTGGAAAACTGTAAGCAAATAATATGACAGAAAGTGTTATAAATTGGAAGCTGTTTGTGTACATCAGTCTATAACTTTATATGGCAAATAGTGCCAATGGCTGGATATTAAAATTTTCATGTTTCAAATTTGAGCTTACATTCTGGTTAGGTAATACTGTGAGAGCTACTAGTCTAGGTAATCTTTAACTTCAATGGATCCTAGAACTCTGGATGACAAAATCGAGGATGAGAAAAGTTATCACTTGTTCAAAGTCCCATAGTTATTGAGTGGCAGCATAATTTATACAATCTAAAAGGATCACATATATTATGTACTAGTGTAGACATGTATGGTATATCAAACCATAATTCAGTGTTCTGTTCATAGGATAAGAGATTCATTTGGTTTATATTGTGTGGCAAACCTTTATACAGTGGGAGTTATATTTTAAACCTTAGGACAATGGATTGCTCTTAGCTTAGGATCCAATCATGAAATTTTGGCTGCAGTGGCTGGCATTATGTTGAGTAGAGTCATTGTCATCTATGATCTTAGCTTATTGTGAGGTTTCTATACTTTTATTTGAAGAGAGTGGGTTGAAATCACTTTCAGGAATGAAGCAAAGAAAGTAGTGTCATGGATCTCAAATTGCATTGTTGATACTTTCTGTGGGTTTTGAATAAAATTTATTACACATTTTGATGTTGCATCTGGGTGGGGAGTATCCATGTGTCGTAGCAAGTTACGGGGCCATTCCTTTGTCACACAAATATTTAGTGATTTTCTGATATATACCAGTCTGGATTTTGAAAGGCCAGGAGTTCAGAGTTGGTAGATGAGCAAGAAGAGACTCACCAGCAAGGAAACAGATAATTAAAACAGGTGTTTCAGAGAGTGATGCTTGCTATTAGGAACATAAGAGGAAGATTGATGTGAAAGTGAACAAGTAGGGCAGAGGGGTAAAGCTGGACATCTTGAGTTGAGACCTTAAAGTGACATTGGAGCAGGAGCCTGAGTGTTAGGAAAAGACCTGGAAAGTTAGAAGAACAGAAAGGAGGAAGGAGTGACTGGGCGGAGGGGTGGGATGAGGGTGGGAAGAAGGCGAGGAAATCGGAGAGGTCTGCAGGGCTGGGTGGGGGCAGGCCTTGCAGGCTATCCTGAGCAGCCAGCAGGTCATTGGCCACATCCCTCAGTCATGGGGAGGCTTAGCCACTGCAAGGGAAGCAGGAAATATCACTGAGACATGTCTGCCACTGACCGTCCCTTCCTCTGGCCTGTTTCCTCACCTATAAAACAGGAGGGATGATAGATTCCATTTATGTCACTCAGAGGGATATAATGGGGATTAATTGCCATCCTGTCTGTAATATACTTGGAGCTCTTTAGAAAAAGGCACTATATTCCATGAAAGCAAAGCTTTATTCTAATTGTGTATTTATTGATTAAGTGACAATCATAGACAATGCTTATGGGAAAAATTGCTGGATCTCTGCTCTCCACAAACGAATCCCATGTGTATAGATATAAAACATATTTAAACTTACATATGTAAGCACTGAAGTGGTCATTAACAAGCCTTTTTAGAATCTAATCAGACATTATTAATTAAATTAAAAGGTATGTTAATTAGTATTCAATAGACCAAAATTTAGTTTCAATGGCACAGATAGTTAAATTAAGGGTTGGGGGCGCCCTTTCCCATTCATAATAGAATAGAAGGTTGACTCCAGAACAATTTTATTTTGTGAGAATTTATCAGGATGCAGTGTTTCAAGCTAGCCAGGGTCTCTATAGATAGAAACCACATCCTTAGCCCCTCTCCCAGGCTTCAGACATACGTATTTCAAATTTAGATATATTTTATGATTGAACAAAAGGTGTTTGCGCCAAAACTAATTTCAGTAGAATTCAAACATTCTTACAAGAAGGTATGAATTTCATTTTATTATCTAATCCTATAATACTTTTTATCCACTTTAGCTCTTAAGGAACATAGCTGGGCTTGTTCTTAGCATGCAAAATATGCTGGTCTTTGACCTTATATTGGAATGTACTCAGAATCTCAGTATGTATTGACATTCAAATATGGAAACCAACTTTGGTTGAATTTTGTTTGTGCTTTGCTGAGGAGCTAAAATGAATAGTGGTTTTAAAAAAATACACCCACTTTAGTTCTGAAACTTTGATCCGGCAATATGGTGTTTTGGTGGGAGAATGCTGCACTTAACTACTGGGGACCTCAGCTGAGCTTGTTCATCCAAATAGGTCAGCTGTAGAAGTCCATGGTTCAGAGAAAATATTAAGTCAGGATAATATACTTTTAGATGGTAAAAAAAAAAAAACAAAATGGCTTGTCCTTATTTTAATTCTATAAAATACAGTGGAGATCACACTAAACTTTATGTTTGCAACAAATAAACCTGTTAAAGGATAAACTTAGTATCAAGGTTCTGCAAGTATCCTAAGTAGCTATTTATACACTTCACTAATCTTTGTAATTGGCTTGTCTTTTACTGCCATTAATTAGATGATGTAGTATTCCATTAATAAGAGTGACACACCTCAGCATTTTTACCTTTAATTATAGACTTTGCTAGACACTTAGGCTATTGACAAAATGGCCTAAATATTGCCTGATGTGCACATACCTTTTTTGTTCTCTTTCAGCACCCTTACCCTTCTGAAGAACAGAAAAAGCAGTTGGCACAAGACACGGGACTCACCATCCTTCAAGTGAACAATTGGTAAGTAATTCAGCTTTGTGTTTACACACAATCTGTTTCCCCCTCTGGCAACCTGCAGCTAATGTTTTGCATTAAGAAGACACACCCAGTCGCTGCTGCTTTCCCTGGTGGCTTGTTGATCCAAAGGTGAAAACAAATTGTTGACTGATATGTGAGAACACTTGGTGGTATGGAAAATAAAACACTGTATTGCTTTCCACTTCCTTTATAAATTGACAAATGTTATTCAGAGTATAAGTATGTGTGTTTAATTCACATTCACTATGACTCTGTAAATGTGTTCCTCTCTATGGTGGTTTTTTTCCCCCTTCAGGATAATCTATAGAGTGCTATCATCCTATTTTCTATGAAACAAGAAAATCCACCATCACATATTGGTCAGGTTTTAAATTCATTGAATAACTAAATTCAGTTAGATTTTGTTAGGGTTATGCATTTATGGATCGTCTTCCCTTTCCTCTTATCTTCTGAATTCTGAAACGGAGAAATTATTTATGTTTTTACTTTGAAGCTATTCCAAACCTGTTGTATCTAGGGGCTGTGGAAGACTGTTTCCAAATAAAGTGTAAATTCCCGATTTGGGGCAAAGCTGAGATTATGTACCAAGGACCAGCCAACAATATTCTGACTTAATGTACACCAGTGTGGCAACGAGGCTTTGAGAAAGTATGATTTATTACCCTTTGTGAATGTGCTGAAAGCCAGCTTTCATGTAATCACTCAGGGCTAGTGTCATATTTGAAGGGTATCGAAATCCAATATCCTCTAAAACTAAGTGTATCTAATTAATTGTCCTAATATTTTTAGATTAGTGTTTATGATGGGGAAACCTTATCCTCTTTGAAGTAAAATCCAGAAAAGGCCCAAAGCCCGGTTGGGGGGAAGAGAAGAACTGGGAATGCCAGTTTGCAGACAGAAGTATTTCTTTCTGTTCAATAAGTGTCAAAGATTAATATTACAGAATCTCTGATTACATGGCCTAATCCATTTTGGTGAATAAATTTGTTCTTGATGTCTATTGCACCTGCATTAACAGACCCTTCTCCGTTAGAGAGCCTGGGAGCCTTTGGGAGAGATTTCAGATATATTAAACCCCATTACAGAAAATGTAATTTCTGTCAATATAATCCCATGTATTCTTCAATTTAGTATTTTAGAGATAACAAGCTACTTACAATATATTTGCCTTTGGAGGATTAATTTACAAAGTGCACTATCTGCAAGACACAGACAGACTCACATAAGCATTGCTTGTAAGGGTTATCAATTTCTGTGACCTTACCGCAGCCTTGAGAGATCAATTTTTGCAGCCCTTTTAGTTAGTGGATAGGGAACCAACCCAAGGCACACTACATCTAAATGTGTTACTGGAAGTTACGTCGCTGCCGAGGTTTTCTGTTTGCCTATTTTACCAGCTATTCTATCTGAATTTTCAAGACTGATAATACTACATATTTGAACTTAGTCTTTCAAATGGTTCTGGACTAAATTATAGGGGAGACCATTAATTTTGCATACACACCTAAATTCATATACACATATTTTTAAGCTTAAACTGATGGTGAGGCAGTTTTAATACAATGGAGGCTGAACAAATGTCACATTTCCCTGGGAAATGTTCCCATTTGAGGGCAAAGGAGTAAGCAGAGTGAGCTCCGTAAAGAACGCAAAAGCACTGCCATTCAGGTAATCTATCATACGTGCCATCTCTCTTCCTCCTCCGTGTTGCTAGCAAACTCCATGTATACACATAGTTGCCAGTGAACAATTCCAATACAAGTTGCTTCCTGTGGGTTGACAACCTTATGGAATATTTCCGGTGAATGCAGGGACAGGAAGACATCCTGTGACTTCAAGCAATATATTTACACTCGTTTCTCTAGACCCTGTGCACCATCTCTGCTGGAGAGAAACAGTTCTTACTCAGGGATCACAATTCAACCCCCTCAGTTTTGTAATTAGAAGGAAGAAAAAGGATGTTTTAAAAAGTCATAACTAATACTGTAAAATAGTTTTTTAAAGTATATGTAGACTTTACCCTAAACTTCACATTGCTATTCAATCCTGAACAGGTATATAGCTTAAAAACCACTTTTAGTTCATTATTTGGGACATAAACACAACTCTGTGTTTGACTGTCACTTTGTGCAGTAAGTGTGTCCTCTCTATTTTATAGGGAGTTAGAAGTGGCTTTTGCTGGCATCTCAATGCTTTGCAATTGGCAATTGTCAACTGTGAAGAACTTTACTCTAGAAAATGTCCCTCAAGTAACTGAAAGTTGTAAGAGAAATTGTTTTTCTTCAATTTGATAAGTAATGGCATTCTCATGTTTGATTTCAGTTTTTAATGGTTTATTAATTTTTATCTAAAGCTTCTTTTAAGAAACTGATAATAGACTTATTTTTCTTTAGGCTTTAAGTAGGAAATATGATGCAAACATGGGGAACTCCAGATGGCACAGTTTTAAAGCTAAAGATGTCAGAAAATCTTAAACTGTGATGTATTTGAAGACTAAAAGCAGAGTAATTATGGATTGGTTTTCTTTATGACTTGATTGTAATAAAAAAAAATGACATGAAGCTTTTTTGAGAGCTTGTAAACATCTGCCCAAGCTATTTCCTTCTAGAAATAATAATTTTTAAAATATCATCATTAATACTTTTGCATTTCCCCTTCACTTCTTTTGCCACAACTTTTAAACATTTGTGTCTTCCTTCTTGGATTTCTTAAAACTTGTTAATACACATGTACATTTTTGTATGAACTGTGAGTCACTGTTGAAGAGATTTAATAAAACGCTAAAGGGCAGGTTGGGTGTAGATCAGTCATGATTATTGGCAGCAACATAATGTATAGAAATATACAATATGTAAGTGAAAAGTATAAACTCATGTCTAGTTGTTAGCTTGTCATAGAAATCCTGGCTGATGCAGTTTTAAGTTACGTTTCTACTGAAAAATGAGACAAGAAGTTCTGTACATGGCAATGGTTCTTTCACTTCATCACTGAACTAATATTATACTTCTCTAGTTGACATAAGTGATATATACTACCTGCCTTGGCTAACTAAGGCTGAAGTAGGGACTTGAGGGGAGAGGGGGAAAAGAGAGAATTTAAGTGTAGAACAACAAGACACATTTGCTTAATTAAGAGAAAATTTGTAGTAAAAGAAATAATTGTGATAACTCTTATATTTGGTCTAATTTATCAGAATAAAAACAGAGAAGGAATCTTAAAATGGTTGCCATTAATACTTATAGCATTTGGGCTCCGGGATAGAATGTGAAATTTATTAGATGTGACATTGTAGGCCAAGTCCATGCAGATACATTTTTCGAGAATTGAGGCAATTATGCAAATAATTTGGTTCAAAATACTGCTTACATAAACTATCTGTAAGTATTTGAAATAACTGCATGTTTTTAAAAAATCAACTTCTGTAACTAGTTGCCTAAATATTTCAATCTAGTGTGTTGTGGTAGATTTAGATTTAAAGTATGATCATTTTCATAATATAATATGCACCATAAATTTATATATTATCCCTCCTTTGCTCCCTCACTCCAAATTATAATTTTATCCAAAAATGATAAATAATAGCATTAGGTGCTTTTGTCTTTTTGCTTTTTTTAATTGTTATTGCGGTTGTAACAAATACTTCTGCTATGTCAGCAGTGCTAACATTTTTTAATATGCTGAATGTTTTGGTCATTTAGGCAGAAACATCTTAAATTTTGGGATTAGATGATTATTTAGGTCTTTAAATATTTAGGTAGAACTTTAAATAAAACACAACACACATACACAAACACCAAGTCAATACTTGTTCCTTTTTCTCCTGAATAGACCAAGTTTATTTTTTTTGTATGGAAAATATGAGCGTGGAATGGTCAAATAAAACCCCTCTTTTATATCTTCACACCAATGTTGCAGACCTGGGAATTCCCTGTGATGAAAACTTACACCTTGTGATTGTATCCGACTTACTGGCTGCCCTAGACGCACCCTGCCTTAGCAGAGTTTTGGCCTAGTGTGTATTGAATAAATTTTACAGTTTCTTTGTTTTAATACTCCTCATCCAAGCACTTTCCTATTAAGGTCTGATATTAAATGATTATCCCTTTATGCTCTAAGAAGGCAATAGGGGTT
Source organism: Avahi laniger (assembly GCA_963575035.1). Classification (NCBI taxonomy): domain Eukaryota; kingdom Metazoa; phylum Chordata; class Mammalia; order Primates; family Indriidae; genus Avahi; species Avahi laniger. The sequence continues at coordinate 149,393 of CAUYSK010118350.1, forward strand.
TTAGTTGCAAAATATATAGTATATGTGAAATACAGTATGTGTGTGGAGAGAAAACTCACTCTTCATCAATAGAGTATATAAAATTCCAGGTAGCATCCCAATATCCAAGGTGACACAGTGTGGAACTACTGCACTCTGCGGTTCTCAGATTTAGTGCAGATTTTCCTAGTTACTTCATTTATTGCCTTCAAAACTGCAAAGCATTCAGGCATCACTTCCCATTTATTACTAGTGAGGAAAAAAGTATGTTATCCTTAGAGATTTATGCCACTGGCAGGTAAAAATGTAAACTTATTTTTTGAAAATCGGATCTTTTTTATTATAATAAACAGATTCAACTGTTAAAGGTCACGTTTCTCTCTGACTTACGGTAATAATGTAGCAAATACTTTTAAAAGCAATCAAAGATTCTATAAATATAGGTACCTGTTTAGATGTAAATGTTAAAACATTCACAAATTATCCTTTCAACTTCCGTGATCTACAAATCAATAGAGGTCATAGGGCTTCAGAGAATTGTTCTGCTTTTTCTTCCAACATAATTTAATAATACATTTTACAGATGTTGTTTAAATATTAGACACAGATTGTTTTATCAATAAAGCTAAGCAGAGGCATGACACAAAAGCAAGGAAAACATATGTAAAAAAAAAAAGCAGCTCAGAATGTAAGAAGCAGTGGGTCACCTGTTTGCTATTCAACTACAAAATAAAAGTGTAGTCTGTATAGTGAATTTCCTTGCCTGGGAATCACCTAGGGATGGAACAACTTCACACACAAAAAGTAATTTTATTAAGCAGGTGTTTTAACTTCTTCCTTTGAGAATTTAAGTGTAACCTACATTTAAAGTAGACTTCCTAATTGATCAGTGGAGTAACAGGTGCAGTATTTTAAAAAGAAGAAGGAGAAATATAAATAGAATAACTCCCCAGAACATTGCAGAATGGCTTGTTGTTCTTCAAGCCTCAGTTAATTGCTATGCTTTTCACCTTGAGTGTCAATTCTAATAATATTACCTTTACAGGCACTTACTCTGGGCTTAGATTATAGCAATCAGTAATACTCACTAGATAAAATACTGTCTAGTTGCTCATAAGAAAATATTGAAATCAGTCAAAAAATGTTTAGCTTGCATATTGCCTGAGACAGAGCTGGCAGGGCGCCAGACAGGCAGGGTATTATTAGGAAAGCTGAGCAAATAGCTTGCAGGGAAGAGAGCTGCGAATTTAGAAACCTTCAGGTATCGTCATGTCAGGAAGTCTTAGGAGTTCAACACAGACACTGCTTTTTTCTGCAGACTTAAAAAATTTCCAACAAACAATCCTCTTTGAAAATGATTCTGCAGCCTATTAAGTATACTTTGTTGTAAGTTTTACACCGTAAGTTTGCTCAGAGCTTTTCCCCACTGAGTAAAATCCCATTGTTAATACTGTTAAAGATGGAAACCCCTTATGTAGGGTTAGATGTTGGCCCACTGAGCTGAATGGAAAATCCTGCCCCTTCTACCATGGGACCTTTAGTCTAGGTGAGAAGAGAAACAGGAAGGTCTGGGATCTAGGAAGGTGGATTTGAAAGTATAAACATTGGTTTGCATAACCGCTATTTCTCCTCCAGCCGGCATTCGAAGGCAGAGTTTTTCAGGACAAGATGCTTGCATGATGCCTGGCGCTGAGAGCCGGTGCAACCTGAGGAAGCATTTCAGGACCACTCAGGGCTGGGGTTCAAGTGAGGCTCAGAGCTGAGTGAATTGGGATTTATCCAGCACGGATCCAGTGTTTCTGAATATCTGTGATTCCTTTCAAGGCAGTTAAACCAGTGGCTTGGTGGTTGACTTTGAATATGGCGGTTAGGTCAGCATGACTTGTTGCAAGTCCTAATTAAACCAGACTTCTTGTTTTGAGAGTCTCAGCACACGTATCTGGTCAGAGAAATGTAAAAAGCAACCTACGTGTCATGCAACCTGATGGAGCAGGACTCGACTCCCGTTTCCTTGGGGAAAGCATGGGACGTGAGGGGCTGAGAGGAGTTATGGTCAAAGGGGAAGACCTTGGCTACATGCACAGGTGGCTAAGGAACAAATGTCCTGTAATCCTCCTCACAACATAAAATTTACACAAGGCAAGTAGGGGAGGGAATATGCAGGGAAGGGACACTGGAATCCAAACATTTCATCTCTTGTCCCCACTCCTTACCAGTTAGATGTGTGTCCTTGCTCAAGTCACTTTCTCTCCATGGGTGACAGCTTCCTCTGGTTTAAAATGAACAGGTAGGACTAACTAATCAGAAACCCAAGGACTTTTCCAGCTCTAATAATCTAGACTGTACAATAATGTGAATCAAAGAGAAGCAAGGCAAATGTTCTGAAACTGACTCGCATCCCAGCTCTACCCTAGGAGTGGAAAAAAACCACTTTGATAAAGAGACAAACAGGAGAATTAATTAAAAAGTTGTTACTTTTCCTCATCTTAAATAAGCAAATCAAACACTGTAAAATAAAAACTAGATGAAATTAAACATTATCGCAAGACATGAAAAAGATGTGTGCTGTCATTTTAGGGTTCATAATAAAGATAAATCAGTTGTTTTTAGCAGTGTGCTATGTATGAGTCTGTGAAGGGCATGACAGATAATGGGCTTGAAATTTCTGAAGTTATTGTACGGCAAAATTTGTTTTTTCCTCAGGCATTCAATCTTTTTCTCTAGTAATTTTGTACATGACAAACTTTTTAGTGGGTGCATTAATAATCTATAAGTAATGAGTTGTCAGGTGTCAGTTAAATAAGATTAAAAGACTGTTTAAGCATTATCCATTTGCTTCTTTGCATGAGTTTTATAGGTCAGGAGAAATAACTTTTTGAATTGTGGTTGTGTGTACGTGGGTTCTTTTTTTTTTCTTTCTCTCTCTTTCATTTGGCTCCGGTCCGGGTATACGTGGAAGAAATGTATTACATTACATAAATCCTGCATGTAGGAGCAGATTTGAAACTCACACTATGTGAATCAAGGGGACAAATGTCTCAGCTGTCTTCTGTAAATGTATTTTAGTTTTTAAAATGTTACTCTCTGTCTTCTCAAAGGAAACTTTGTGAAGGGAAACAGACTCAGCTCAGAGGGGCATTGAAGCTTTAGACATTAGTACTTTCCTAGCAAGTCAGGTTTAGGTCTATTCTTGTCAAATCTGTCTTAAGTGTGTTTACATACAGTTTGCCTTTCTGGTATTTTCTGCTTGCACAGACCTGATCTCCACCTATTTTGTGTCAACAGTTGCTGAGGCCGGTGTTGGGTGATTAACCATTAAGCACTGAAGCCCTGAGCTGTGCCCAGAGAGACCCTCTCTCTGCTCTCACTTACATCATCATCTTGCTTCAGGCGGTGCCTACAGAAAACAAACAGCATTTTTGAGCGGTTAAAAAGTCAGCCTGAAATATTAAAAAATGGGGCAAATGTGGCCTCCTTGTTGAATAAAATAGTTTTCTTAAAAATGGAGTGCAGCCAGGGGCTCCGGGGAAGGGAGTGTTTCTGAGGGCAAACGTTGCCTCGGATCCGATCTGCAACACTGCGGTGTGTGAATGCTCTGGAGCTTTGCGTAGACGCCATGTAGGACTATGTTCTGCTTCATTTTTAATGTTTAAGGGGAAAGAAGACATTAAAAAAAAAAGCAAAAAAACAAAACAACCCAACAGCACGTATCCTTACAACTTTGGCAAACACAGGGCTCTACCATCCAATGCTCTCATAATCATTGACACTTTCCTGTCTATTTTATTTCCATTCTTACGAAGCTTTAAGCCTGACTCATTCATATGAAAAATAATTAACTCTATCCATGCTCTTGACACCTGAACAATCACAAATAAACAAAAACCTGTAATCTGTTCCAACATCCTTGAGGGTTCTCTTTTCCTTTTCACCCTCTTAAATAACAAATGCCTCACAAGATTAGATCCTATCACTGAAGAAGGGAAAAAATATTGCCTTTCTCAAATGCATTAACTCTTTCAGGCCCCCGGTGGGGGTGGATTATTGGTCTTGGTTTCTCCATGTAACTTAGCTTAAAAATAAATGTCCTGCCATTGGTAATATTTGGCTTAATATTGATGAAGCCTCTTTTTCCTAAAAATATTATATTGCCTAGGAATAGAAGTTAATGTACCATATGATTTATAATATGTATAAATATATCAAATACATACATAAAAATACATACATTTTAAAGTTTTCAGTATTTTTACTGTAGGATACTGATTGAATGTAAACCAGTAATTTTGAAGATTGTTTTCTGGTTGAAGGGCTCTGTTGGCCTATACCTCTAGAACATCTGCTAGTAGACTTTATTGATCCCTGGTTTGGGTCAGAGTTCATATGTACTTGGAAAGGGGAGGGGATAGGGGATGCTGAAAAAACTGTGGTATATGTATACCATGGAGTACTATTCAGCTTTAAGAAACAATGGTGACATAGCACCTCTTATATACTCCTGGAAAGGGCTGGAACGCATTCTACTAAGCGAGGTATCCCAAGAATGGAAAAATAAGCACCACACGTACTCACCATCAAATTGGTATTAACGGATCAACACATAAGTGCATATATAAGAATTACATCTATTAGATATTGGGCAGGGGGGAGGGGGGAGGAGGGAGGAGGG
>CAUYSK010118353.1:0-17167 GCA_963575035.1 Avahi laniger
AATAAATGAAGGGAAGAATGATTAAATATCTGAACAAGTGAGTTTCTGAAACAATCCACACTGCCTATTTAATTGTCCATATGCAAAGAAAAATAAGCACAGAAAAATAATTATAATCATAGTTAAAAAAAACTATGCATGGAGTACTGTTCAGCTTTAAGAAACAATGGTGATATAGCACCTCTTGTATACTCCTGGATAGTGCTGGAACACATTCTACGAAGTGAGATATCCCAAGAATGGAAAAACAAGCACCACATGTACTCACCAGCAAATTGGTATTAGCTGATCAACACATAAGTGCACATATAAGAATAACATCTATTGGATGTCGGGCAGTGGGGAGGGGGCAGGGGGGAGGAGGGGATGGGCATATGCACACACAAAGAGTGTGACGCACACCATCCGGGGGATGGACAGGCTTGAATCTCGGACTTGGTGGGGGAGGCAGGGCAAGGGCAACATACATAACCTAAACATCTGTACCCCCATAATATGCTGAAATAAAAAAAAACTATGCAGAAAATCAATAACTTTAAATAAAAATTTTTTTCCATTAGTTTGATTTTTGAGAGGCACCAGTCTAAATGGAGAAGGGAGATGGTCATTTTGGGGAGATAATTCTAGTCACTTTGAACTTGGTCCTAATTTCACTCAAAAACTTCTGGCTTTACTTTTCCTTGATACCCGTGTACCTCGCCACTACTTTTGTTTTAATCACTGCAGCAAGTTTGCTTTGGGCTGTCATATGGAACAAAATGAGTCTCTCACTAAAGGTGACAGAAATTCAAGGACAGTGGATCTTCACATTTTATATCTTATGATCCATCAGTCATCACTAGAGACTCTGGATCAAATCCTGATAGAAACAGAAGGCCCAGTGCCGCCGTCCCCTGGCCCTTAACACTCATCACGGACATTGATGTGTTCATAGAATTGATCGCTATTGGTCTTACATTTTAAGGGTATAGAATAAGGAAATAATATTATAATCCATAAACATCATTGCATGGCTAAAAAAAAATAATAAATCCATATACAAACCCAGAAAAATAAATTCATTGGTAGTTAAAATACTACTATTATTTAAAAGTTGAGTGGTACCATTTGGAAGCAAATGCATTATTTTGACAAAAATCCACATGATATTTCCTTTAAGTTATCTAAAATTAGACTAATGATGTCTAAGGCGTACATGGAGATTGAGGAAATATCAATTTAGTAATGTTACTCAATATCCTGATCCAACCTAGATGCACTCTGCAATCCCTTTGCCATGCCATTCTCAGGGAGCCCAGGAAGAATCAAGACTCAGAAGCTGGAGGCATGTAGCCGGGTGGGGCAGGAGCAGATTCATGGCCTGATGAGTAACAGAAATCAGGGGGCACAGACATGAGAAAGCAAGCCCAAGACCCATCGAGTATTTAGAAACCGAATGACTGGGGAGGATAGAGATAGGTTAGTGGGCAAAGGCCTGGCAAAGACCCGGTACCGGGAGAGTTGGCAGAACTAAGGGAGCAGGTGGGCAAGGCAATGAGAAGACCAGGATCCCCACCCAGCCATGCAGAGAGAGGGGTCCTGCACCCCTGGGGAGCTGGGCCCTTTCTCCTTTGTAGCCTTCACTGGCCACACTCAATTCCGTGTCCAGGTGCCTGAAGGTGGGCAGAGGGAAGCTGTTGCCACCAAAGAAAGGAAAAGAACCAATTTTTGTAAAATGACTGGAAAGAAATTGGTAGAGAGGAAGACAAGATAGCATTAGAAGCCGAGTAGTTATGGGGGAGAAAAAAGTGCCTAATCTGACAGTGAGGAAAGAAAGATCAAAGAAATGAAAGTGTGTCCGTGAGGATAAGAAATAATTAGCTTAGGAGCTAATTTGTGGAGGCCAGGGAAGAGCTTGAGATCTGTTGATTTTCAATGGAATGGTCAATATCCTACTAGTGGGCAAAAAGAGAACAGATATAGAAAGGAGAAGGTAAGGAAGGATTAAAGGGAGACACGTCAGGTCAAATTTGGGGAAGACATTTTTGGGGAGAAGTTCATTGGCTCTAGGCCTGTCCCTAACGTCTGTACACCTGGGACAGTACACAGGGAGAGACACTTACCCTATGTCTCAATACCTAAAATTTATAAATCAAGCTAACTGTATAGGTCAGGGTTCCAGCAGACAGACAGAACCAGTAGGAGATATATATTAGGAGATTTATTGCAAAGACCTGGCATATGCAGTTGTGGGTGCTGGCTAGGCTGCCATGGTTTGAATGTTTGTGTCTTCTCCAAAATTCGTGCTGAAACTACTAACAAATCCCCAGTGAAACAGTATTAAGAGGTGGGGCCTTTAGGAGATGGTTAGACCATGAGGGCCCCACCCTCCTGGAAGGGATTAATGCCATATAAAAAGGCTGGAGGGGACTGGCTAGTCCGTTCTGCCCTTCTCCCTTGCTGCCACGTGAGCACACAGCATTCAAGGCACCATCTTAGAAGCAGAGCCCAGGCCCTCAGCAGACACCGAACCTGCCTGTGCCTTGATCTTAGACATCCCAGCCTCCATCACCGTGAGAAATAGATTTCTAACAGTTATAAATTATTCAATCTCGGGCATTTTATCATAGCAGCATGAATGGGGTAAGGCTCTAGGCAAGTTCAAAATCCACAGGGCAGGCAGTCAGGAAGAGAAGGCTAAACTCCTGCTACAATGTGAAGCTACAGTCCACAGGCAGAGTTCTTCTTCCTCAGCAAACCTCAGCTCTGCGCTAAAGTGCTTTCAACTATTAGAACGAAGCCCACTCTATTCTCTAGGTAATCTACTTTTCTTAAATCAACTGATTACAGATGTAAGTAACATCTATATGATACCTTCTCAGCAATACCTAAATAAGTATTTGATCGAATAACTACAGGCTATAGACAAGCCAACCTGACACATAAAACTGACCATCATACTAACAAACTGCTAAACAAAATATATTACAACTATCCACCTCAACAAATATACCATCATGATGACAATATCAAAAAGTATGTGTTAAACAATGCTTAACTAAATAACTAATGAGATGGCAAAATATCAAAAATGGCTTATAGTGATTATTAATTAACCATTTCTGGGTGTTCTCTTGATGAGCCTGTGAAGTTTGGATGATTAATAAATTAAAGACATGTATTTTCACTTATTCATAAAATTTGTTTTTCTTGCTTGAATTTTAGAAAAATTCCTAATGATGTTACAATAGTCAAGATTTAGTTCTTGGGTAGTTCTATGAAATTGATTTAAATTTAGAGAAACTGCTCTATAGAGAAGTAGCAACTGGAATCGTCAATAAATGATTTGAAACAATATTTAGACTCAGAAATAACCATGAATTTTACATAGTTTGTCTAAATATTGTAACAGAATCACATGTGATAAATTAGCACTATCATAATTTTATCATATCAGTTACTATCACATACTATGATTTTAACCATCTCTTCATACAAAATTTAGATTCATATCATATTTTAAAATTTTCTTTCAAGTTTTTCAAAGCTGGATAGTATTAAAAAACTGCAAATAAGACCATGTCGCAGCATTTGTTCAAGTCTCTCTTCTATAGACACCACACCTTGCTCTATAATGACCAGAAACTAATCCTCACAAAAATTTGTTTCAGAATTATCTGTACAATACATGGATCTTTTTCATATTCATTAACACATATTTGTTTCCTTGTTTTAATTAACTTATGTTTTATTGGAATGTTATTTTGTGGTACGTGTCACATGCAATGTGTTTTGTTTTAGAAAAACACTTTTTCTTTAAAAAATTTTAAAAACTTGTAAGCCTTTTATAAGAGAAATGGCAAAACTTAGATTTTTCTTTTTGTAAGATTTTGCATAACAGTTCATACCAAATAAACAACAGTCCATCCCAAATAAAAAAATAAAATGGGCAACTCATGTTAAAAATTAAACTGATTTTCTGTTGAAGACCACAATCTGCTGTATAGTTGGAGCTTTTCTGTTGTTTTGCTTAACTCACCTATATACATCTGTTATCTTGTCTAAATTAAATCAAATTGCCCCAAGCGTGTAGTCAGCATTGCCTTGATATATCTAAGGATGGCTGATGGCCAAATTTGATATTAATTTCTTTAACTTTTCATCTTTCGGCAGATACAGACAATATCATAAATAATCTTTGAATTGTTCCATAGAATGCTATTGCTATGCAGAAGTTAAGGCTTTGTCTCCTGGCAACAAATTCAACCTATGTTGTATATTCTGGCTTATTTGTTTCTTCTGAGCACAACTCTCACCTGGACATAATTCTCAACAAACTGAAATAACTGCCTAAAATTGAAAGTTGTTTTTTCAGCTTTTTATAAAAGTCAAAACTCTTACTTTGTACAACAGATGTAAAAATTAACGAAACATTTGCAATTTTAACTTCCTTGTTTCTTTAGTAGTTTTTAATATTTTGCATGATAAATGTAGGTGTTCAATGTGATTTTTATCACTGGTATAATCTAGTTGACTATTAAAATTTTTACGTATTAAATATTCTTTTTTCATTACTCATAATTAACCATTCCTTTTTAAATTCTTCATTCTAGATAGTGATCGTTTGCTTCATTTTTTTAATCTGTATTCCGTGTTTGGCCATTTTAACATCAAATCTCAAAAGCATTTCTACTTAACCTAGAAATTTTCCATTGTTTTCTGTAAATATTGTTCTGTTATTGCCACAGAAAACATCATTATGCTTGGATAAATACTAGATTTAAGATCATATCGTCTGCAAAGAGCACTTGAGTAAATACTGGAACAACATTATTCTTTTAAAAATATCACCTGACGCCCAATGTTCTATTTCAGTTTTAAACACTGTTGACTGTTTTCCATTTATTCAGCCTTCTTTTCAGTTCTATTATTATTTCTTTTCTTTTCTTTTTTTTCTTGATGCATTGTTGATGTTTTTCATTATTGAGAGCCTAAGAGTTTCCTGTCACAGGTAACTTCATTGGCCAAAGATGATCTTAAAAACAGATTTTAAAACATGCACCAAACATGTAACAAAATATTGTATCTTTGAACATAGACTATAAAAAACCAATTAGCTGGAGGGCAAAGGTTTTGTTTTGTTAAAACTCAGAAACTTTCGTGCAGAGATGTCTGAAAATTAAAAATGTTTAATAGACATTTTTAACTTGGTGCCTTAGGATCTAGTCCAATATTTATATTTGTAAATTAAAATGTTTGGAAGACGAAAGTCATTTCATCATACCATTCAAGTTATCAACAAGGACTAAGGCAAAAGTTACAAGCTTTTTCAGTACTGGATCTATTTTTTTGCAAAAGCCAAAAGTTCTCTTTCAAAAACATTTTTCCCTGGATGTTAGCATTCCAGCCTATTTCTAATGTGTTAATGAAGCCACCTCTGGACTCAGCCCTTCTGCGAATAGCACAGCCATTCCCCCAGTCCCTTGTGCTAGACACTCGGTGCAGTCTTTGACTCTTTCCTCTCTTGCCCTCCTGCTGGATGTCAGTTGCAGAGTCCTGACCTCAGTAATGTCTCTCCTATCTGCCCTACATTTTTTGGTTTCTAATAACATTTCCCTAGTTTGGGCCATCTATACTTCACACCTAGACCTTTAAATGGGCTTCCAAATTAAATAAGCTTCCCTCTTTTTCCTTCAAGTCAAAACACCCACTGATACCACATTCATTCTCCAAAATCTCAGCCTAATTTCTATTTGTGCATATCCTATGCATCCTTCAAAGTCAAGCTCAGTTTCCTTCTCTTCCATGAAGCTTTTCTTGATCCTCCTAACCAGAGAATATCTTCCTCCTTGAGTCTCCTAGTGTCCTCTGGGAAAAATGTTCTTCTTGTCTTGTTGTTGTATTTACCCACCCGTTCTCCAATTCCCTGTATTAGACTGTGAACTTCTTGAGGTCAAAGTCTTGGTCTCTCTATTCTCTGCCTTCCTTGTATCCTTAACATGATACCATGTACACAGACACGACCACTGAACATTTGCTGAATTCAATTAAAGAGGAACTCATGGAAGTCTCTTCTTCTAAATGAGCTGATTTTAATGTCTGTTCAGACTGAATTTATCATTAAATATTTTTCTTTCATCTTAAATATCATGAAATTTATGACTTGGCTAAAATTTGCTCTGAGGAATTAAAGGCAACCTCTCTCAGCAGCTCCCGTTTAATTCCAGATCTCTGGACAAGCTCTTTCTTACCTAATGTTTTAAGGTAGTTGTAAAGGTTTGGAAAAATCAGATAGCAAAAATGACTTGGAGCTGTCTTTCCTTTGGTGTTACAAAAAGAAAAAAGGAGCTGAAATAAGATATTACTGATTCACCCTGAAAGCATTCCTCAGTCCTCCAAATGTGACGGCACTTGCGATATAGTATCGATATCTTATAATTCTTTCACACTTAAGAGCTTTCAATGTATTTCCTTATGCATATGATGCTCAGAACATCTGTGAGTTAATCGAGTCAAGTATTATTAAGCTAATTTTCAGAGGGCAAAATAAATTAGTAAATGGAAAAGTGAGAATTCTATCCATTCACTCATTGAACTAGCATTTTTTTGATTGCCTGAACTCTGAATACTATTTCTTGAATTGGCCCATACAATACATTCAAAATTTTCCAAAGATTTACTCTGTTAGCACACACACAAAAAAAAGATCCTGGACTGGAAAGGCCCTTAGATATTATCTAGCCCTGGAATAATAAATAGGTTATATTTTAAGCATACAAGTCTACTTACTTGGTAGCTGCTGCCTAAAGCATTTAATTGAAAAGGATTGTAATTGCAACTCAGGGCTAAAGTGGGAAAGAGATCAATGATGGTGGAGTAGCCAAAGATGTGGAGGTGGACAGGGACAGCATATGTGCAGTGTATTTGATGGGCCTCACCTAGTTCAACTCTCTTGTTTTATATGTGGGGAAACTGGACCTCAGAAAGGTGAAATGACTGGTTTTAAGAAGCATTATTCACTAAGGACGGAAATGAGACTAGAATCCAGAACTTTGGATGTACAGAGAGGTTGCACTCTGCCCCATGGTGCTCTTATTCACAAACACAGTTACGCCTGATACCACTGACGACTAGAATCTCCAGTCTGGGGAGACTGTGACTCCTCAGGATCACAAACAGGGGTAACAACTTAATTGCTGGTTCAGGGAAAGACCTTTCGATTTTCATGGAAATACCTGTAGGAAAAGGAATGACTATTGCTTTGTAGGGGGGGAGGTTGTGAAATACATTTGTTTTCAAAACCTCTGTTTGAAAAATCTCATGTAGAGCTATAACCTCAAACAAGGGAAATTCTCTTTGAGCATGTTTGTTCCTGTTTGTTTAAGTGAGAATATTCCAATGTATTTTGACTACCCAGCCTGCTTGTTCCTATGCTGAAGGACATTCTGTCCTCTAGGAGAAAGGAAAGAACAAATCTTGAGCCTGGGAAAAGTGGAAGTAATCTCTTTCCCTAAAGCTAATCTTCTTACAAAGCCATAAATATGACACATTGTTAATGGAGGATAATTAATTCACCCCTCATAAATCTTATGCTCTTTTCACCATGATGGCTATTTGCTCAAATGTTCTTATTTACCCCAAAAGTACAGATACATCCAGATAAATTGCGGATCAACTGACAAAACTGAGAAGTCCCTACCTCAAGAAAGCAAACATTTTGAAATGTATCAGGGCGATTCATACTGAAGGCACATGGTACATTTATTTTAAAACTTTATTCCTACTCCTCTGAAATAGTAAATATTTACCCAACCCATCAGGAAATAATGGCTCTGACCAACACAAAATTGATTTTTCATCTACATATCAGTCTCAGAAAGGTTAAGTTATAAAAGAGTAAATTGATGGGCACGTTGGGAACTTTGTAAACACGTGGAATTGAAAGCTGACTTTTATTACACAACATTCTTAGTTTGAGGAAAGAGAGCTTTCAAACAGCATGGTAGATAATTTTAATATTGAGTGAAAAAAATCAAACATCCACTGTCAGTTATAAACTTATGTGATTTACGCATGACTCCACCACATCAAGTTCTGACATAACACAAAATATTTGCAGAAACAACAATATAACACACCTGTAAAGGGCAATGGCACAAAGCAAGAACATTATAACCTTGAACTGTTCTTCAATCCTTGACCACACTGGGGACTACCAGAAATCACCTCACTTTGTGAACCTTCGGCTTAAACTATTCCCGGCTTTGTACATTCAAAGGATCCTTCTCTGAACTGGTGGTTGCAGTGGGGTAAAGAGGAGGGGCACATGTAAGAAATATTTAGGAGGTTAAAAGGATTTGCTAGTAGACTGGTTCAGAGGGGGCATGGTGAAGAAGAAAGACATCGAAGACAGTGCCCAAGATGGCTAGAGGGTGTGGGTGATCAATGATGGGGATGTCTCCTGGGACAGGGAATGTAAGAGGAGAGTCCAGTTTGTTGTTTAAGAACAGAAGAGAACCACAGATGCCTGAGCTCACTACCAAAGGCTTCCTCCACGGGGTGTGAGGGTGGAAGACATTTGTCCTCTCAGACTGTGGAAGGCTCCCTGCACCTCACACTTCACCCACACACCACTCTGGTGCCCTCAGCCTAGACTGATGGGTATCCATAGCACTCGTAACTGTGAAAGTTAAACTGATTTCATTGCACACCATCTGCAGAGAAATCAAGAGAGAGAAATATTTTAAACAGTTGGAGGATTCTGCTTGCCAGCCCCCTCAATCAACATGGTTTCCCACTAAGTCAAAGAGGGGTAGGACCATCTCCAGACCTGAGCAGGGGAGCCTGTCCGCTCCTGGCCCCCTCCTGCACCACAATGGCCTCCTGCATAGGGGTGAGGACACCTAGGTCAGCACGCCTACACTCTACCCATTCATTCTGCAGACAACCACACCTTGGTCATGCCTTGGGGTTAAGGGTACCCACAACAGTGGTACAGTCCATTCCAGGGGAAAAGCTTACACAGGCCAGAACACCAGATTGGGATCTTTGGCAGGGAGTTTCAGGGACTGGGTTGCTGTGGTGAAGTACAAAGGTGTGGCTAGAAGGTGACCTCTCTGTACTGCCACAGTCTGACACAGAACTCCAAGGTCTGAAAAATTCTCAATTTAAACCTGGCCTTTCAGGCCATTAGGAAAATCTATTGGTCGAGGAAGAAGGCTGAAATACATTTTATTTAACAGTTTGTGCACTTGACTTACAACTTCCAACTTTACAGGCATATGTTGAGTGGTTTCCATTTGTATTCTTGTCCCAGTTTCCAGATATTAAGCAGAGTGTCTGGAGAGGGAAGACTTGAGTAGGAGGCTCAGCTCCCATGTTCCTCTTACACTGTCGCTACCCTGAGTGTGTTTCTGGGATTAAGAGACACACATTACTAGTATCACACAGAACCAAAATGCAAGTCAGCTACTTCATCTGTTACCAACTAGGACACAGCACGGCCGCTTCTAGCCTTGAGAAAACCATGGCCATCTTGGACTTACACGTGACAGTATGCCATGTCAATCTCCAGTCTCCAATCTGATCTGCAAACTGTCATCTATGTGTTATTAAGGGATCCGTCGAGGGTAATTTTGACTGTATTTTATTTTCACTCAATTCACATGTCCATGCTGATCGAAATAACTAGCAGGCGTAATGGCAAAAGTAGTCCTTGTGCTAGTCATTGAAGTGTGAAGGGAAATGACATAAGTGAGGTGATTTGGGCATGATTTCAAGTGGAAGAAAAATAAAAGATGTGGGATAATTTAGACATTTTATTAATTTGCCAGCTCAATGACAATGGGATGATAACTGACTCTTGGGAATGAAGAAGGTATCTAATACCCGCCCTCTCATTTGTCTAATTCAAAATTGATTGATTAGAGCAGAGAAGTAAATGCTGCAAGGATAGGGTGAATAATTCTATTTATAAATAAGGGGTAAAATACAATAAAAAGTCAACTTCTAAAAATCCCATTATAAGGATTGGATCCTCTACTGCTTGATGAAAAGTCTCAGGTGAACCTTGGTGCCCGTCTTGAGTCCAGTGGTACAGCCCCTGTGCCCTGGATTGAAGGCATCAATAGAATGTCATGCATCTTTCTGCTGAAACTGGTTCATTTTGATGCTTCAAAGCAAGCACCCTGGGAATAGGTGTTGGAGAGAAAGACAATGTTATTGAATTATCAAGGGCTAATTTTCAAAAACTGGGAAAAGTAAATTTGCTCTAATTATTGCTGCCAATAATTGAGCTCTTCTAAGGGAGGTTTGAAAATATAGGGCAGCATCCACTCAAAGAGAACTAAGCCCTCATTTCAGGGCTGGTCACCTACTGCTAAAACACATGAGTTGTCCAGGGCAGTACTAGCATGCTGGCTTCGGCTTCCTTCTCAGCAGAGAAATGTCACGGGTAGAGACAGGAACAAAGACAGCAGGTTATTTTAGGTGGAAACAGTCAGCTCTGTAAGTGACTTTTGGTTTTTGCTAATGCTGTATCTGATACCCGAACAGAAATAAATGGACAAAGTATGAGGGAAAAGCTTAAAGATTTTCAGTCTTTTGCTTGATAATCATTTATTGGGGCTACTCCATATAGTAATATTCTTTGAAAATCAGATTTCTCTCCTACATTAAAATCTAAATACAACTTTATCAAGATAAAGTCAATTATTCAAGAACAAAAATCCTTTACTTCACTTTCAATTTTCTAGGGGTAAGAGACATGTAAGGCACAGGCCCTGACTTTGCAAGGTTATTTTCTACCTGGAAAGAATGCAAAATCAAGAATGTGGACTGAATTGTGTAAACAGAAACAAAGAATTGTCTATCATGTGACCCCTAGCTCTGCCACTAACTGTGCATGTGACACTAGGCAAGAACCAGTATTTCTGAACCTCTCCATGCCTAAGTTTCCTCACCTATAAAATAGGAATAAGCATTGTATACCTCTGTCATGATCATTGTATACTCCTGTCATGGAGTCGTGAGAATTAAATGAGTTAACACATGTAAAGTGCTTAGACCACTGTCTGGTGCATAGTAGGTGCTCAATACCAGTGACTGTCATTATTATTATGTCTCTTATTTACTTTCTTAGCAGACTTAAAGACCTAGTTGTTGTGGAACAAACTAAGAACAGGTTTCCTGCAGCCTAAAATAGCATATTTTTGTGCATAAATGGAAAAGTTATGTTAATGTATACTTTTAATAATTATTACAATTACAATGGTTATAATACATTGTGTATGGGGCACTATGAAAAAACTTCATGTACACTATATTGTTTTATTTAATGCTCATAACCACTTTTCAAGATAAGTGTGACTATGTACATTTTAATTAAGGCTTGGAGAGGTTAAATACTTGCCCGAAACCACAGAGTTGGTAAGTGGTGAAGCTGGTGTTTGAACCTTACTGTCACGGTACAGGCTATGTTACCTTCTCGTACAATGCGGGTTTACTCTGCATACAGCTCTCATATATCTATTATTTTGCAAACCCTTTGAATTAGGATCTAAAGACAAGAGAGAGCTAAGCATAAAACCTGGAGAAGGGAGACACTGTTTCTTCTGTTGAGACTGAGCTGTTGGTTAAGGGACTCACATGCTTGAAGGGAATAAGTCGTTCCCTGATTACGTAGGGACGCAGAGCAGAAGCACTTGAAACTTCACTTGGGTTCTAAACACGGCTCCCACTGTCTCTTCTGGATCTCAAGGTTACAACTTCCAGGAACAGTGCAGCCTGCTGATGACATTCTCATTCTCCAGCCCATAAAGTGGGAAAGTGTTTAACGAGTCACTCATCTGGAAAATTCAACTGAAAGAGTTTTGTTTTTTCTTGCAATTCTAACAGTACAAAAGAAAAAGAAGGTCTATCTGTTCAAATTAAGCAATGTGCTAAAATACATTTTCTCCTAGTATGTTTTGCTCAAAATACACCTTTTGCTTAAAACTAGCAAAACTCACTCATTAGTTCTCACATCCTTTACATTATTTAAAACTAAACTTTTTGTTTATGTTTATGTTACTGTTTTGTTATATTAATGTTATCAATATTTAACGTTAGAAATTAAATCTGAAATTAAAAAATATATTTATGAATTCATTTGAGATGATGATAATAAACCTGTGACATGTTAACATAAATAGCATTTTTATGAAGAGTAATCATGCTTTCCAAAACAAAAAACAAATTAAGTGGGAAGAATATTGATTTATAATTTTGCAAACCTCTTTGCTGTCTTTAATAGAAGACAACTGGATTCTCATATGTGTTCATATAAGGTGTATATTCAGTCTGTGCTGATATCACATCATGTGACCATTGAAAAGTTTCACTGAACACACATAAGAAAATAAGAGTGAAAAGAAAAAGAAAATGAGAGTAAAAAGTCAAATTATATTTTATTATTATTATGAATATAGTTTTGACTTTGCAGACTCCCTCAGGGATTCCCCGTAATCTCTGGACCACGCTTTGAGAACCTCTGCTTAAACTCTGCCAGCCTTTGCACATGTGTCTCCGGGTCCTTCTCTGAACTGGTTCTAGTCTATCCTGCAGTCGGCTGAACTCCAAGACGGCCACCAGGATCTCCACTCTCTGTTGTTACTCCTGTAATCATGATATTTTTACATGGAAAAGGGGATTTTACCCATGTTATTGAGGTCACTAATCAGTTGACCAAGATAGGAAGATTTTTTGGTGGACCTAACCTAATCATGCAAGTCCCTTAAAAGTAGAGTTTTCCTCAGCTGGGAACAGAGGAGAAAGTTAGAGAGATTTGAATGTGAGAGGGAGGTTCTCCACTGCTGAGATGGAGGGACCCTGGGGCAAGAACCTGAGAGAAGCTTCTAATTGCACAGAGTGGTCCCCGGCAACAGCCAGCAAGAAAGTAGGGACTTTTTCTCGGAAGAAGATGAGAATGCATCCAACTGACACCTTGATTTCAGCCTGAGTAGAGAACTCAGCTGTGCCAAGCCAGACTTCTGACCTACAGAACTGTGAGTTAATAAATGGACATTGATTTAAGCCATTAGATCTGTGATACTGTAATTTGTTTTGCAGCAATAGAACTGCGTCACATATCCCTAAGAACTTATTCTCTATCTTGCTTTTGGAAAGAGGTCAGATATACAGCAATGTACAAAGAGACAATACATACATCCTTCCTGGAGGAATCTATATTTTGAGGCCCTAAATGAAACATCTTTTTCAAGCATTATGAACTTACTTTAGCTGTGCTTAGAGAGTTTATTGTTATTTTTATTCACTTGTTAGTTTTCTTTTAAATGCAGGTTCCAAATCGAAAGGGCAAATCGTTCATTTGGGTAACATATGATAAAAAACTGTAATTGACGTTTTTGTGGAATGATAGAAATGTAGAAAAGCAACTTAACTCATTTAAAAAATAAAATGAGAAATATAATACTTTTAGTAAATTAAAAATTTAGTTTTAAATACAGTTTTCTTCATTATAGTAAAGGCAAGAGTGAATCCTGAACGCAGAAAGCACAGGGAAGAGGAAAAGACTAAAAGACTCATGAAAAGAAGGGAGGAGAAGGCAGAAGCAAAATGAAAACCATTCAGATATTAAGAAAGCAGAGGAGAAGCTGAAAAAAAACCCTTAGTAAGTTTTGAAGTATTAGCAAATAAGTGAAGAAAACTACTTTGGTAAGACCCTATTTGTTTCCTTTGGTTATATTCTTCAGAAAGTTACATAAATTGTGAAATGCTTATTATCAATTTAGCCAATGTTGACAGCTTCTCAGCTGCTCTTGTCAGTAAGCCTTTGCAAAATGAAAATGTGTGCCCCTTTTTCAAGATATATTAAGAATTTCAAGACAGTGAGAGTAGAGCCTGAAACTAAGCATGTGCATTCTGAATGTGAGATTCTGCATGTCACATACTCATGAAGCTGACCCTGATAGTGCCACTCAGAGAGGACAATTACGTCCTGGGCTACATCGACAGTGACCAAGGCCCTGTTATTCTTAGGCATGGACCAAATTATTGGAAAGCCACACTTCTGTTTCCCATCTCTTTCTAGGCCCATTGAGCACTTTCTCTCAAAATACAGTAATTTCCATCAATCTTTCCAATTTATCTGGAAAAGAAATCTAGGAAATCTCACAATATTTAAAAACACCATACTTTCAGAAAATGTATATTTCCCTCTCATTCTAGGATCAGAATTTGAGTAATAGCTTCCATCCACCCATCCGTTTATTCTTTGGCATAACATTCATCAGGTACCCACTGTGTGCAAGAGCTCACCATGGGAGCGGGAGAGCTACCTGGAAGCTTCCATTAAACGTGTTAAGACACTTTTATGGTAAAGTTTTAGAACCATTTCCTTACTATTACTTTTTTGGAAGAAAGCCAATTGTTTCAAATTATGTGTAAGAACTTTAAGATTTTTGAGGACTTAGTAAGCATCCTTGTATAAGAAGCCTCTGAGTCTAGACTCTGCCCTGTCCATACGACATAGCATCTGTTTGCTGCCTATTTCCTCTGGATGCTCCGAAATTATTAACTTTTAAATGTAGTCTTTTATAGGAGCTCCAGCTCCCTCAGATCCTTTGTGAAGTGGGATTCCATGCAGCTAACCTCTTAGAAGGCCTGAGAGCCTCACTTGCTCCAGTCTTGCATACCTTTAAGCATCTTGGGTGATTTAACTGTCGAATGGGATTTACTTTCTTAGTCTTTTTCCCTCAAGTACCCATCTGTTAAAGCTTTCGCTTTGCTAAGCCCAAATCCTTCTCTCACTGCTCTCCGAAAGAATCTTATGGTCTCTTCGGCCCACGGGAAGGCTCTTTCCTCACTTCCTCTACCCAGTACTGCACGTCTAACTGCTTCACATCCTTCAAGCTTGATACTCAGGTCTTTTAACCCACGGATATCACTTTTATGAATCTAGTACAAGGGAGTGATCAAATATACATGTAGATGTATATACTATATATTACCATATTATGTACATTACAAAAAATGAAACAATTTGTCTTAATTTTTTAATTTTAAAAGTCACATTTTAACTCATCGAATCTTTCTAATGCATACTGCAAGTGATATACATGTAATGTAATTTTTTCTTCATTTTAAAATATGTTATTTTTAAACCCATGTTTCATTTAAAATTCATTGGCATCTTAGAATAAAGGGAAATATCACTAATACCTCTGCAAAGTTAGAGAGTACAGTCCACAAAACCACCCTCATTCCTGATGCCAATTGCAGAGTTCGGAAGTTCTCAAGGCCACCCTCAGTTTCAGTAGTTCTCTAGAAGGATTCACATAACTCACTGAAAGCTGTTATTCTCATGGTTACAGTTTATCACTGTGAAAGAGTATTGGTTAAAACCAGCCAAGGCAATGTGCACATAGGGTAGAATCCAGGACAGTTTCAAGCATGGAACTTCTATTTGTCCTCTCCTAATAGAGTGAGGAGTATGAACTCCTCTGGCAATGATGTGTGACAATATGCACAGATCATTGCCAACCAGGGAAGGCCACTTGATTCTTGGGTGTCCAAGAGTTTTTATTGGGGTTTGAGCACATAGACATAATTGATTGCCCATATGGCTGATGTTTCACATCCAGCCCCTCCAGAGACTGAGCTGATTATGTTGGTCTCCAAGCCCTCTGAAGATAGAGGGGATACCACATGGTCAAAGTCCTCACCATCAACTACATTGTTAGACTGTGCAGTTTTGCTCCAAACTCCCAGTAAACAAAGATACTTCTATGAGGCAGGATATTCCAAGAGCCTAGAGATCATCTCCCGGTAGCCAAGGGCAGTGGCCAGATCTCTCCTTGAGTAAGATTACTTCTTTACTATACAGCTCCCCAAATGAAGAATTGGTTAAATTAAATATAGTACAACAACATTATAAAATAACATGCAACCCATTGCAATTGTTTTAAAACTTAGGACAGGGAAATTTGTAGAGCACAGTCTTATGTGTATAAAGTTTAAATTATATGTGTGTGGGAGAGAGAAAGATGTCTTTAAGCTAACCAATAATACATTTACATTCTTCTGTCTTAATAATTTTTTTCATTTGCCCACATTTAGTTTCCATAAATGTATTATTTTTTTCTCCTCCCCATTCAGGTTCTGTTTTGTTTGTTTGTTTGGTTGGTTTTTGTACAGAATAACAGAGGCTTCTCCTTCCTTTCTTCCTATTACTTTTAGCCCCAAACCAGAATTTGGTAATACTTAAAGTCAAAGAATGGAAGTCTTCCTTGGAAAGTCCTCTTTGGAAAATCAGTTAGAAAGACGAGAGAGTTTCTCAGCAAGGATTCTCTCTGATTCTCTGCCTATTAAATTTATTCCTTCATCCCTTCATTCATTGAACAAACCTTATAGAACTTGTGCCCAAATTGAGGCTATACAGATAAGTGAGCCACACAATCTTTCACTTAAAGGACTTGGAATTTGGTGACAGAAAGAAACATGTAAAGGATAAGCTACCATATATGACAAAGGTGTCCTCTTACCCCATGGAAACCCAAAGTGCTCCAGCATGTTCCAACATGGAAACTGAGAAAATCAATGAGCAGTCACTCTAGCTGATGCCACAGAGGATGGGGGTATTTACGGTGAACTCTCCTTCCTCTGTGTCCTATACCTTCCAGGCCACAAACAGATCTCGGGATGTGGTATTAGGATGGGGCCTCAGGTATCTGCTGTCTTATGGACGCGGAATTCCAATTATCTTTCTTTTCTTCCCTTTATTTTGGAATTTGAACACCTGTTTTCCTTTCAACCTTCAAACTCAAAAGCCACACCCAGATTGCTATTCAAGACATAAGAATGGTGGACCAGCTGTCAAAAGTAAGCACCCCACGTGATTCCAAGGTTTCTATACTTAATCCTTAGTCATTTCACAGCAATCTCTCTGGCACCATTTCTGGCTTTACCATTTATTGTAGAACAAAATAAACAAAGAAAACAATAACAACATATAAATTACAAATTTATTTTCCACCAAAATGAACTATTAAGGGCCGGGCGCAGTGGCTCACGCCTGTAATCCTAGCACTCTGGGAGGCCGAGGTGGGCGGATCGTTCTGAGCTCAGGAGTTCGAGACCAGCCTGAGCAAGAGCGAGACCCCGTCTCTACCAAAAATAGAAAGAAATTAAT
>CAUYSK010118358.1:0-10552 GCA_963575035.1 Avahi laniger
CTCTGGATTCTCAGTCCTGTTACAGAGGTCAATGTCTCTGTTCTTGTGCCAGTACCATGGTGTTTTAGTTACTATAGCCTGATAGTACAGCATGAAGTCTGGTAAACTGATACCTCCCAGTTTTTTCTTTTTACTTTTTACTTTTGGCTATACGAGGTCTTTTCTGGTTCCATAGAAAGCGTAGAATTATTTTTTCCAGATCTGTAAAGAATGATGGTGGTATTTTGATAGGGATTGCATTAATTCTCTGGATCACTTTAGGTAATATGGACATTTTAACAATATTGATTCTGCCAATCCATGGGCATGGTAGGGTTTTCCATCTGTTTAAATATTCTGCAATTTCTTTTCTCGATGTTTCATAGTTCTCCCTATATATGTCTCTCACCTCTTTTGTTAAATATGTACCTAGATATTTGATTTTCTTTGAGGCTTTGTAAAAGGTACTGCATTTTTATTTGAGTTTCAGTTTGACTGTTACTGGCGTATAAGAATGCCTCTGATTTGTGTGTATTAATTTTGTATCCTGAGACTTTACCGAATTCATTTATCAATTCCAGGAGTCTCCAATTCTTTTGGTCCCATCCCAACTTTTTAAATTAATTTGTTTCTTTCTTCTTGAGGTTTGCTTGTATTTTTTTATACATAAGCCAGCACACTGATGTATTCTTGTTCCCTTCCTAATTCACAAAATTATACCAACTACACAATCCTATGCTGATTCATTTCCCTTAACCCTACATTCAGGGATCTTCCAGGAACCTTCCCCACTGTTTTATTGTTTTTACAGCTACATAAATTTCAGTTGATAGATGCGCCCCAATTAAAGAACACTGAGCTCTAAAGTGGATGTTGTGTGGTGTCAAATAGCTTTTTTTCAAAATTTTTACTTCCATCACTTCTTCTAGGAGGTTTCTTCAATATTTAAAACAACAAATGACTTTAATGTCCATTCTGGAATCTATGATATATTGCTATCTTGAATATTTGCCTAAAATAATGCTTTAAATTTTTAAAACTAAAAATGTGGCCTAAAGACCATGAGGTATAAATGCTAAGGCGAAAAGAAAAATGATTGCAGAGAAAACAGAGTTGGTTAAAAACATGAAACAACTATATTTTAATGGAAAAAAAAAAGACAACTTTAGTAATTGTGCATATTAGAGATTAGTCACAGGTGAGAGTGACTGTTCCTCCTGAAACAGAATCAGCGAGGACTCCTGAGTCCTCACGACCTCAGAGCTGGACCCTGAAACAAAAACAGACACATGTCAGGAGTGAGGAAGGAGGACAGAGGGATCACCCCACATGCTGTTTTGAAATCTCCATGAACCTGAGCAGAGTGAGGAGGAGCAGCAAGAGAGGAGCCCAGGCCATCATGGGGATGTGCCAAGGACACTCTGGCCCTACAGTTGGTGCTACCTCTGTGGTGGCCTTTTATCTCCCCTCAGTTCCCTGGGTGCAGAGTTTATTTCTGGGTGGTGCTTTATTCCAGTCTCAGCCCTTTCCCACCTGCAGCCGCCCTGCTATGTCCCCAGGCCCAGGAGTAGCTCCAGTGTCAGGAGACTCTGGTGAGTGTGAGTTCTGAGTGTTTCCCTGGGCAGGAAGCAGCTGCTGTGACCTCTAACTCAGGCCAGTGAGCAGGGACCCAGGGCCCATTGAATTTGAACTTGGTTCTGGCCTTGTTCACCCATCAGCAGACCCGTAGCACCCTGGTGACACCCTCCAGAATGCTAGTGGTGGTGAGTGTTATGCAGACTGAAAGGTCACCTTTATCTTCTAATAAATAAATGTTGTTTAATCTATTTAACATTTCTACCTTGCTTGCCAGGTCAAACCAGCTTCACTGTTTGTTCTGTCCTTTGCTAATTCTTATTAGTACTTTTTATTCTCTGGTTGTGTTAAATAGCTTCCCACATATCTGAAATAATATTTAAGTGTTACCTGTCCCTGAGTCCACACAGTGAGATTTTACTTTATCTGTCATGATATTCAGTCGTCTAATTTCTATTTTTGTATGTATAACTTATATTTCATTTCTAAGATTTTCCCATTTTCCATTTGCTGAAAAAGTGCCTACTATTGTTCATCATAGTGCTTTTATGACTTCCTCCCTAAAATGTATGTCACAGAGCTCCAGTAACTATAGCATCTCGGTGTTGGTGTCTACTGTTTGTCTTTTCTCATTCAAGCAGTGATTTTTCTGGATCTTGGTATGATGTGCGACTATTTTTATTGTATCGTGGGCATTTTAAAATTCATATGATGATACTGGGTCTTATTTAATCTTCCTGTGGTCATGGATCCTCCTGTGGAGTGCAGCGCAGGGTCCAGGGTGTGTGGTCAGCTTCCCACTGGCCGCAGCAAAGTGCAGCCCTGACTCTCGGTGCTTTGGTGCTGCTGACTACTTCCTGGGGAGCATGGGCTGTGATTGATCCTGACTCCTTGCTTCCAAGTGAGGTGTAAGTCATTGTGCCTGTGTGTCACCTCCATCCCCATCACTATGGCCACTGTGCCATGAACATTTAGGCAATGACTGGAGTGTACGGGGAAAGACGCTGACAGGTACACATTGAAAGGGACATCCTAACTCCATGAGTATAAAAGGACATCCTAACTCCATGATTATTTGTTTGCGACGTGAAGATTCACATCGCAAACAAATATCTTCTTGTTTTTTGTCCATTCAGAGAAGTTCCTCCCTTATACCACTTCTCCAGACCTCCTTGTCACCAATTTCCAACCATGTCCCTTCCAAGTCCCTGACCATCCAGAGAAACCATTGGCCACAGCTGAGAAATTTCTTCCAAGTTCTCCCCCATTGGGCAATGAAAGAACCATGAAAATGCTTTAGAAATTAAAGAAGAAGGCAACGCAAAGGCCCTGAGGCAGAAATGAGCATGCTGTGTTAAAAGAATACCAAGAAGGCCAGTATGGGGCTGCAATGAAATGAGGAGGGGGAGTAACTAGATGGGGGAGCCACTCTGTACACTATTACAAGGCCATTTAAAATTAGAAACAAAGACTTCGTGCAGGAACAAAGTAAGAAGGAAAGATAGGACCACAAAACAACCAGGAATCAAAGAACAAATGGGCCTAAGACACGGGACCACCTGGGCTGTCCTGAGCCCTGCCCTTGCTGTGTTTCTGTTCACCACAGCAATGGCAACCTCCACAGGTCCTGTCTCATTTACGTGTTTAATATGCATGTGGCTTATTTTCTATCTCAGGAGACTAGAACTTAGCTCCAAGAAATAAAAAATTCTGTGTCTGTTTTACTAAATATTCCCTAGCACAAGTGCAATGGCTGGCACATAGTAGGTGCTCAATAAATAATCATAAATGATATAAAAATGGATCAATTATATGGTAACACTGGCCCATATCAATCCAAAAAAAAATAGTTATTTAGTCTTCCAAGTTTATAAGCTTAGGAACATGGAGCTCTTATTGACAAATAAGTATAAGTGACATATAAGGAAAAGTAAATGAGAATCTCATCTACCTTTTTGAGAGCAATACTTTGCACCTAAAAACAATGCAACAGTGTATATAAGACAGTCAAGAAATGAAACAGTGAGCTGTGAATCTCACATTCAGCAAAACTAACATTCAGGTGAAAAAGACCCTGTTCATGCCACATTGTCATGTATGACCTTAAGTAATATTATTTTCGTGATCTCTTCCAGAGGAATGAAGAAACTTCAGACAAAAAACTGCCTAGAAAGACATAAACATAAGATACATCACAAGTACCGAATTTCCACTTATTTGCACAACTAAGTCTAAATGAGTGCGACAGGAGAGGGTAGGATCTTTCCGGTGCTCACTAGGGTGATTGCCTTATAATAAATTATTAAGATCTTTCTATGTTTGGGTGCTTTCCACATATGGATTTTATTTCATGTGAAAAGGTTTTAAAACAACCATAATCTATAAATATTGTTTAATGAAACAAAGTTCAGCATTAAATATAAGATATCACTAATGGATATGACTAATAGGAAATAGAAGAAAATAGCAATGCAAATAGGAAATAAATTACATGTCAGCTCGTGGTCTACTCTTCATCTGAGAACTCTGCCTCTGCATGCACCAGAGCTATGATGGTTACCAGGTGGCCTTGGGGAAAAAAAGGACAGAGTTAGATTTGAGGTAAGGACTTGGACCCTGCTGCTCCTGGTGTTTTATCTCCCAGTGACAGGACTCAATTCTTCCTCACCTCTGCAGACTTGTCTCAGAACCTCATTACTTCACCTCTGCAGTAGGTGATGGGTTGTGGCTCTCCAGGGCCCCTTATCCAGCTTAAATTCTAGAACTGCAGCCAGGAAGGCATGCCTGTGTCATCCTGTCCCTGCCAGACGCAGCCAATGTCCCCACGGCCTCCCGTGCATGGCACCAACTTCCCTTTCCCACTTCCCTTCATAATCATATTTTTCTCTGACATGGGAACATTGGTGGAAAGATCCAGGATATACTGCCGCCTACCCTAATCAATCTGTTGATCAATTACTGATCAATGCAAGCCCGGGGGCCACCTGTCATAAGCCTAGGATTGCACTGGGTCCTGTGGGAGAGAAGTACAGCCAACATAATACGTCCAGCAAGGTTTGTTGACCTGAGATGACCTTAGGAACTTTGGAAGCACTTGATCTTCACAACAACCCCGTAACTTCCCTAAGCAGTAAGAGGGGAGGAACACACTTTTTAAAAAAAAATAGGGTGTCTAAATTCCCTTAGTCTGCAAGTGAGACAAGCAGTTGTTGCCACACTGATAAAGGGGACCCGCCAGGGTTTGCACTGAGCCAGAGGAGGGCTGGCAGGGAGGGGACCTGGCAGGCCTGAGCACAGGGAACAGGCAGGGTCTGACTGGAGGATGGGGACCAGGGCAGCACCGTCTGGCTGGAGCAGTGGGTCTGAGAGGAACAGTGGCTTCTGTCCCTGCTGCCCTGAGGCTCTGTCCTGGTCTGTTCCAGGAACTAGGTCACTGGGACCGTGAGAGCCAGTGAGGGCCGCAAGCCCAGCAGCCCTTCACATGGCCTCTGGGGTCCCGCTGGCCTTGCGAGATCTCGAGGGGCAGCAGGACACAGGTCTCCCCAGTGGACGCAAATCCAGATTTTATTCCCAGACCAGGAGTTGGCATTTGGGTGAGGAGTGGAGGCCAGAAATCTGCCCAAGATGGTGTTCTTCCCTCATGTCTGCAGGAAGCCAGGGCGTAGGTAGTAATTCCAGAGCAAGAATTCTTTACCTCTCCCATCCTGGGAGTGTCTTTTCACCCGGGGGTAGACAGGACAGAACAAGAAGGTGCTGCTGCAAGTCCTGAAGGTGCACGGGGAGAGGGGTGGATTTCTTACCCCCGACCTGGCACACTAGGAGGGTCCCATCGTGCTGGCGGGGGAGGTGTCTCCTGTCAGATTTTTCCAGTCTGGGTCAACAGTCAACATTCAACCCACAATGTCTCACGCACATTTCCCAAGAGTTGCTGACCAATGAAAGCTAAAGGCTCTCGTGTTTGGCACAGGCAGAGACAAGAAAACAATAGGTCTTTCAGGCAAGATCATCATTAACCAACAAAGCAAAAAAAGAGGCTACAAACAGTGTGCTCGATGCCCATAGACATAACAGCTCTTATTCTCATGTGAGCAAGATACGAAAAGAACACATATTTCTCTTTTTCTTAGGATTTCATGCCCCCTGCCTCACTATCCCGAGCAGCAAGAGGAAGCCAGCTCCCCCCAGGAATCTCTCTCCCTGGGACCTGGCTCAGAGGTGGTTCCCTACCTGCGAGGTCTTCCTCCTCATCGCTGGAGGGATACTGGATGTTGTACATCCACTCTGCAGAGACACAAACATGATCAAGGATGTTGTCCGAGGGAGCGCCACGCCCATCCCTGCTACTCCGGGCGAGGTCACGTGGATGGCACAGGCTCACCCTGCTCTTTCCTCTGGGATCTCAGATCCTCCCTGGGCCCTGTGGAGGCAGAGGTGTTCAACGCGACACCGCTCGCAGTCGCAAACCATCAGGTGAGAGGGTCCCTTTCATCTTCTCGCCTCCCCGTTCCCACTGGCCCATCACAGCTCTTAAATCCACTCTTCTGAACCTGAAATTCTAACTTCCGCTCACTCTGTGAGTTAGATGAATTCGATAGACTGACGCTGCGCCAGGCGGCCTGAGAGAACGTGCTGTAACGGTGGAACCGCCCTCTGGGGTATAATAGACACGCTACGATTAGCCACCGGAAATGGGGCTCTTATAATGAAGTGGTGGTTTTTTAAGTTTATTTATTTTAATGAATTAAGACACGAACAGGCACATGTGTCTACTGATGACCGCACCGGGTAGCAGCTCTCGAGATCCAAAGACAAGGAAAACGTGACTCCCCTGCCTGGCGTGTCCTTGCAGAACAGTGGCTGCTCTGATCCACTCATTCACTGATGGGCGCTTCCTGGGCACAGCGTCAGGGCCAGGCACTCTGTGAGGCCTGGGACACTGGGACAGCGAGGACGGCGTGCAGGACCAGAGGGGTTTCCTGCAGAGGGTGCACTTTTAAACAGAGAGGAGGAGCCTGGCCCTGCAGACACTCCCTGGGCGGGATCAGGGCAGCCGGCACAGAGGGGCAGGGGGACACCTCGCTGTCCTCGGGAGCGCACCCTCATCTCTGCTGACCCTGAACAGAACCTGGGAAAGCACCTGGATTACTGTGGGGCCAACAGGCTGGACACGCTGAGGAGGGAACCTTCTCTACCTGAGCTCGTTCCCAGCCCAGGGGTGTCTCTCTCAGCTGCTCATGGGACCTAACAAGCTTTCCAGGGCTGAGCTCTGGAAGGCGGAGAGATGAGGAGGATCCAGTCCCTGCCCTCGCGGTGACCAGCCATGGCCCATGAGTGGGAGGAGGCTCGGTGCTGGGAGCTTCCTGAGCAGAGCACACAGGCACCAGGACTAGGTCGGTGTTGGGAGACTGAGTTTGCGCGCAAACATTGCCTATTCTCGGCAACGATATCTGAAGATTAACATCAGACCTCAGTGGAGAAAGTTGGAGTGATTTTTCCCCAACTCTGCCTGCGGGCTCCTCTTTTTCAGTTTCCTGAAAGAACTCGGTGCAGCATGTGGCTGTACCAGGGTCTAACTGCAAAGGCAGGAGCCTGCCCCACTCGCCATGCCGAAGATGGCTCTGGATCGTTAATTTTGAGGTCACTCCTAGGAAAGGCTTGTGAAGGTGGGACGTGGCAAGAGTGACGTGTCATGATCACTCAGATCTCACGAGGAAACAGAAAGGCCTATAAAGAAGTGAGATTATTCAATAAATGAAGTTGTAACTGACATGAGCAGGGATTCACAAAGTGAATCCTTTCAGAAACTAATGAACAATTTCCAGGTGTAGATTGGATTCATTTTAAAGGTTAATTGAGAAACGTGGCATGCAATGTACCGCAGACATGTAAAACTTGAAATTTTTGAATTTTTATAAATGCTTGTAATTGTGCTACAGTGCTAATTGGATTTTTTTATTAAAAATGTAGACATTGATAACTAGGATAACACATATCTGGGGAAACACTAAAACATGCAAAAACACATGCTCTCAAAATCGAACCACTGGATTCACACATAGACACAGTCCACCCCGTGCACACAACCCTACGCCACCTAGAGGGAACTCAGCTGCTTCCAGGACTATTGACAGGGGCCACTGGAAACCAGTTTCTACCATCACACCCCCAGTCCTGCCCTACAGCAGAGAGCTGGAATCAGGGCCTCCCCACAGGAAAGCCGACAGGGTGGTGCCCCTTCCTCATCCTCTAGTTATCCTTTAGCAAATGGGAGATTCCAGAATACGTACCCTTTCTCTTGACTCCTGAGGCCACCTGTAATTACAGAAAAGGAATGAGCATGAGCATGAGACCATTTTACGTCCTGTTTGCACAGGGCTTTTGTGCACTTGGTGACATTAGAAAACCAGACGGGAGACAGTGGGGAAGGCAAGGGACCCCAAAAGCAAGAACAGAGCAAACTTGCTCATGCCTAAAGTCGCAGCCTTTTCTGTGGAGGATGTATCCCTCAAGCCCATTTTGATCAGCAATTACAAAAACTTTTTCCAAAGAGAGAAAAATGCCGCTGAGGAAAAATCTCACTTTATAGTCTGTAACTGATGCCGTCATATTTTAACGACGTCTTGAATCTTTGAATCAGGTCTCAGTGGGCAATACACTCTCAAAATTTCACCCACCAAGGAAAACACTTAAGACATCTGAAATAGCCATGTTCGGATTGTCATACATTTTTTCAATTGGAAAAGAAAGAAACCAAGAAAGCGACATTTTCCTTTCAGACAAAGATAGGCGGCCTGACCTTGGATGTAGATGTAATTACGTCTGCTCTGGTGCCAGCGAGCTTGTCCTGTGGGTCCTCAGGTGGAACTAGGAGACAGAGTGAATGTCAGTACCTTGCAGGTGTCGGTCATGGATCATTAAGGGGACATTGCTTGACGTGGACAGAGGATGAGAGAAAAGGCAAATGCATGGGACAGGAGAGACTTGAGAAACAGAGCATGTGGTTGTCCAGCTGAAGGCCACCTAACCAACGTGCAATAATCTGTCTGTTAGTGACAGAGTCTCAGGGCTCCTCCTGCCCACCGGGAAGCCGCGGTAAACGCCACTACCCTATTGATACCTTCCAAGATCCTGTCTTCCCCCAGGATTCACCTGTGCTGCTATTATCTAGATCGTCTCCTCTAGAAGACTTCACAGTTGCTACAAGCAATCTTTATCAGGTGACTGGATGCAATTCTAGGCAAAATATTCCATGATATTTATTTGCTCACCTTTTGTTACAAGGATAATTAAACGAAAAAGATTTGAAAATACTGAACTTTCCTATAATTTAGAGATAACCGCTACTAATCCTGTGATATTTTCCTTTCTGGATTCCTGTTCAAAAAATTGTGTGTCCATGGATCAGCTGCTGCTCGTGCTCACACCAGCCTCTGGCAGTGGGACGGCGCAGTGTGGGGTCAGCACCTGGGGAGTGCGGACCCTCTCTGGCCCGGCTCTACGGGACATTTACAACTAGGGAATCTCATTTGGGCACCAGGATGACAACCACGTTGTCCTTTGTGTTCTTATTGGGAAGTGTCCTTGGAGTTTGTGAACTGCTGGATTTGAGGCTTGTGATGATCTTGATATTCGACACCAAACAGTATCTCCCTGCTGCTTCTCTGCTTTTGCCCACGTGTTGAGGAATGACCTCAGCATTGCCAGATGCTGACTTACACTGCCCTGTGTGGGGACCTCCCACTTCTCAGAATCTGCCCGCCGATCAGAGTCCTGAGAACTTTCCATGTGTGCTTCACATTGAGAGTCACACCTGAATTCGCTGTAAAATACATCTGTTGCTGCCCTGAGTGATGTGACCACTGAGGCCACCTCATATGGATGGACAGTGTTTGGGATATTTGTAGACTGTAACACTTCCAGGTGCGCCCTTGGAATTCCCTGCCATGCAGGCAAGGTACCGGACCCTACAGGTAAGTGATCACTTCTGTTCAGTGTCCCAGAGCATCAACATTGTGACCCAGAACTGAGCTCACACTGGCCTCTGCTTAGGTTAAGATCTTGAGCCATTCATGTCTGCACCGTCTCCACAGAAAGGGGGACAATGGGAAACCAGCCTTCAAACGTGTCTTTGATGAGGGACAACTGAGTAGATTCCTGTAAAGTGGGAGAGTGTGTTGGGATTTTTTTTTTTTTTAAGAAAAGTGACACCCATGCTGTGCTGTGCATGGAGGCGCAAATCTTGGAAAGTACACACACTCACAACCACACTGGTCATCACCCCTCGGTACCTCCCAACCCTCACGCACACGCGCCCATGCCATCTAATAACTCGGGTGTCATAGGGACTCTAGTCAATGGTCACAGTTCTTTCCTGGACCATCAGTTCCTGCCCCACACCCCCAGTCCTGTTCTCCAGCAGGAAGCTGGAATGAGGTGGCTCTACAGACAAAAGCAAGCTAGTCTCACTTTTCTCATCGCTTAGATTTTTCCACAGCCGGAGATCGACCCCAGAATGCGTACTATTTATATTTGCCCTGGAGTCCACCTGCAATTAGAGAGAGGAAGACATTGTGAGGACCAGGCCTTGCTGTCTCCTGTTTGCAGAAGTCTTTTGTTCACTTACTAACTTCAGAAAAGCAGATAGGAAACAGTGATAGAGGCAACGGTCCCAGAATAAAGCACAGAAGATGCTTGTGCAAAAGTGGAAGATTTTCGTGAAGGATTTCTTAAGTCCATTTTGGTAAATGCAAAATTCTTTTTCTTTTTCTTTTTCTTTTTTTTGAGACAGAGTCTCACTGTGTTGCCCGGGCTAGAGTGCCGTGGCGTCATCCTAGTTCACAGCAACCTAAAACTCCTGGGCTCAAGCGATCCTCCTGCCTCAGCCTCCCGAGTAGCTGGGACTACAGGCATGTGCCACCATGCCCGGCTAATTTTTTCTGTATATTTTTTTTAGTTGTCCGATTAATTTCTTTCTATTTTTAGTAGAGACAGGGTCTCG
>CAUYSK010118360.1:0-35943 GCA_963575035.1 Avahi laniger
GCTGATAACCAGAATCTATCTAGAACTCAGAAAAATCGGCAAGAAAAAATCAAACAGCCCTATCAAAAAGTGGGCAAAGGATATGAACAGAAACTTTGCAAAAGAAGACGGAATAATGGCCAAAAAACATATGAAAAAATGCTCAACATCTCTAATCATCAGGGAAATGCAAATGAAAACCACAGTGAGATATCACCTATCTCCAGTGAGACTGGCCTTTATCAAAAAGATCCAAAACAATAAATGTTGGCGTGGATGCGGAGAGGTAGGAACACTCATACACTGCTGGTGGGACTGCAAATTAGTGCAACCTCTGTGGAAAGCAATATGGAGATACCTTAAAGAGATACAAGTAGAACTACTATTTGATCCAGCAATCCCATTACTGGGCATCTACCCAAAAGAGCAAAAGTCGCTCTGTGAAAAAGACACCTGCACTCTAATGTTCATAGCAGCACAATTCACAATTGCAAAGATGTGGAAACAACCCAAGTGTCCTTCAATACATGAGTGGATTAATAAACTGTGGTGTATGTATACTATGGAGTACTATTCAGCTTTAAGAAACAATGGTGATACAGCACCTCTTATATACTCCTGGAAAGCGATGGAACACATTCTACTAAGTGAGGTATCCCAAGAATGAAAAAACAAGCACCACATGTACTCACCATCAAACTGGTATTAGCTGATCAACATTTAAGTGCACATATAAGAATAACATGTATTAGATGCTGGGCAAGGGGAGGGGGAAGGGGGGAGGAGGGGACGGGCACATGCACAAACAATGAGTGTGATGCATACCTCCGGGGGAATGGACACACTTGAAGCTCGGAGTTGGGGGGGAGGGAGGGTTAGGGCATCATACATAACCTAATCATCTTCACCCCCATAATATGCTGGAAAAAAAAAAGGGATCACTGTGAATGTCTCCTATCTTCTTAGGTGTCTCCACCTCACTTCATTCTTCTTTGTTGGGATGGCACTGTCATAGGCCTTTTGCAGACAAGCTAGGAAGTGACAGACACCCAGGAGACTCTGGCATAAGGGCTGGAGAGGCTGAACAGCTCATACCAAATTACCAAGAACCTCTTACAGATGCACTCCTCTATACTACACATGGCCTAGCTGCTCTCCTCTTTGTGCAAAACACAGTCAATGCCATGATACTGTCTTTCCTAGGGATAAAAGACTAGGAATTGGGATGAGGTTGGGGGGGAAACCTTCATTTTTTAAAGAATACCAGCAAAAATCTGCTGAGCAGCTTCTTATTAATGAGATGTCTCTACAATTTTCCTTGGAGAAACAGAAAAAGCAGGCATGCATTGAGAAGAAACCCAAGCAGCACAATTTAATTCAAGGTTCTACAGAAGTGAGGCAGACGTTCCAATTGTCTTAAGCTATTTAGCCTAATGAAGCAAACCCACATCTATTTACAGTTCCAGAACTTGGACAGAAACTGGGTTTGCTCCCAATCCCCATGATAGCTCCCAAAATTTATCTATTCCTTGTTTTCATCTTAACCTGGGGAAATGGGGATGGAAATAAGAAACAAAGACGATGGAGTGAAAAAAAATTTAGTTACGGATCTGATTACCAAAGACAAGAAAGAAAATGTAGAGACACAAATTGCTCACCCATAAACCCACTGAACAGGAATATTCACTATTGAAATGTTCATTTTAAAAATAATCTTATAGTAATATAGAATAGCACCTGGCATATAAATTCTCAGCGTATTTTAGCTACTATTATAACTGTATTTGATAATATTAGGCATATTGCATATCTGTTTTATGGCCTGCATTTTTCACTTAATAATCATGAATTTCCTACATCAATATATACTGCCCTATGGATAAAACAGCTATAGAGATTCCGTAATACAGGCACACAGATTTCCTTCCCTGTTCCCGATCATTTGACATTTAGGCAGGTTCCAATTTTTTACCACAAAAACTACTAAAGTGAACAATCTTGTACACAAGTGCATACTAATACATTTATTTTCTGCAGATGGATTCCTAAGAACACAATTACAGGGAAGAGAGCTGCTGGGCTCTAGAAATGCTATACTGCTAACACTCCCACCAACACATGAGAACTCACATTCCTACACTCTTGCTAACTCAGACTGTTATCATCCTTTTAATCTCTGCCAATCCAAACAATAAAAAATGCCATATTGCTATTTGATTTTCTTGATTTTTACATCCATATCTTGGCCGCTTATAGTTCTTTAATATACTGCCTTTCCATATTCTTGTCTAATTTTTCTAACAAAGTGTTCGTATCTTCCTTCTTACTGATTATTAAGAGCTTTTATGTATTCCTTGGTTTGACATTAAAGGCTAGGACTCATCCTTAAAAATTATCGGCAATTATTTACTAGCTCTAAAACCAGCTGGTCAGGTTTCAAATCCTGACTCTGCCACTGAGACTGTATAACCTTGGACAGCTTACTTAACCTCTCTGTGCTTCAGTTTCCTCACCTGCAAAATGAGGATAATAATGCTGCAACCTCATAGGGTTGACGTGGGCAGTAAATGAGTTACAACAGTGTCTAGCCATGCTAGCCATTTTCACAATTAAGAAATTTTATTTCAAATTTGCAAACTTGGAATTTTATGACACTATGCATTAATTCACAAATTGAGACATTCTTAAGTAGAAATACTTAGATCAAAAACATATGCATAGGACACTTCTTTTAAATATATATAAATATGGATAAAGACAAGAAACAGGAAATATGTATTCATTCAGCAAACATCAAATTGAATGTCCACTGTGGGACAGGCACTGGGGACACAATGAAGAATACGACAGGGTCCCTTTCTATACCCACTCTGGAGGATACCACCACAGAACAGGTGGCTGCAGACCAGTGGGCCAAGCACTACACTTAAGAGAGGTACAACAGGCAGTTTTCACTCCACCTGAAAGGGCATTTAATCCACACCAAAGGAAGGAAGGGTGAAGCTCCCTGAGCAAACATCAAGCTGAGTCCTACAGAAGAGTAGTGATTAGTCAAGTACAAAGTGGAAGAGAAGGAAGGGAATTTCTACAGAGAGGAAAGAGCATGGTACAGAGGCTCAAAAGCAGGCACGCTGGATGGCGCAATGGCAAGACAGTACAGCTGCAGCAAAGAGCGCACACAAACTCCTTAACAGGACTTACAAGGGATTTACGCTGGGAGCCCTAAGAAGCTACCGAAGAGTTTTTACACAGAAGAGCAATGACAGATTCGCTTTTTAGAAAGATCACTATAACTATACTTAGATAATGAATCAGAGGGGGACAAGACCAGAAGCATAAAATGTCACAACCTAAAATCATGCCCAAGACCATATTACCTCAGTTGTGGAACTGAGGCACTAGAGGAGAGAGAAGGGGGGAGCTGAAATCAAGTGACTAGTGACTGGCCTGGGATCTCACAGGCGCTCGGAATGGGGAAACCAGGAGGACATGTGAAGTGTCTGAGCTAATTCTGAGCACCTACTGATCATGTTCTACACAGCCTGATGATGGATGAGCTTGCACCATTTTCTAAATCATTTCAAGAGCTGCTTTTCAATTACGCCTCTACTGCCCTTCTGATCATGTCAGAAGGCATAGGACACTGAGATGACTGAGTGCTGCTCTAAACAAATGATTTTCCCTTTTATAAAATATAATCAAGTCCCTGGTTACGGGCAGAAAACTCCTTGGTGGTCAGAAAATGGTCATCAATTTTGGTAGTCAGTGTGGAATATTTTGAACAATTCAGTTGGTGCAAATTTTCGTCCTTATAAGAATGTAGGAAAAAACAAACTCAGTTTTTCCTACTATACTCTCAAAATATCCAATATGGAATACTTCTGTCACCTCTGGTCACCAAAATGTGTGGGAATTCCTCCCCCCCAACCCCAGCAACCAATTTTGCAGATGATTCTTCATCGGATGCCAGCTGGGTATCCTCTGATTCAATTCAATTCTGAGACCATAAACCTGGAGATAGCATCAGACCCCACAGGTTGAGGGCTCCGTCCCACAGGATGCACTCAGCTGCAGATATGGCAAGCACAGGTTGTGGCTATAAATCTGGGTTCCCACAGCCCCCTCCTTGGGTTCAAATAATTTGTGAAAGCAGCTCAGAGAACTCAGGGAAACACTTTACTTACATTTACCCACTTATTATAAAGAGATTACAAAGGATACAGACGAACAGCCAGATGGAAGAGATGCACAGGGCAAGGTGTGGGAGAAGTGGTGGGGAGATTCTTTGCCCTGTCTATGCGCCACGCTCTAGGAACTTCCACGTGTTCAGCTATCTGAAAATCCTCCCAAATCCTATGATGCTGGGTTTTTAATGGAGGCTTCATTAAGTAGGCGTGATTGATTAAATCACAGGCCACTGGTGATCAACTTAACCTTCAGCCCGTTTTCCCTCTCCTGAGGATGGGGCAGGGGAGGGAGAAGGATTAAAAGTCTCAACCCTCTAAGCTCACCTTGGTGTTTCTGGTGACCAACCCGCATTTTGGAGCTATCCATGAGCCCTCGCCACTAGTCATCTCATTAGCAGAAAAAAGACACTGATCACTCTGGAGAGTCTAAGGACTTTGTAAGTTTTTTTGTCAGGAAACAGAAAGACCAAATTGTATTGTATCTCACAATATCATAGTCCTCAATGACACTGAATCCCTCAGTGAGGATATCCTTCACTTTATTCTTCTCTCAATCACATGGTGTAGGGAAGGAGAAAATCTCGGATATTATTAGGATATCTACCATTTGTTTGTTAATCTTCGGTTTTTACATAGGCAGAATAAACCTAAAACAGATTTACTCAAGCAAGAGTATCTAGGACTTATTTTTACGTATGTGATAGTGTTTTTTGCATTTATGACAACGACTCAATGATTTGTTTTCGGATTAGGTCAGTGTGATGGTTAATTATTTGTGTCAACTGGGTTAAGGGACACCCATATAGCTGGTAAAACATTAATTCTGAGTGTGTCTGAAAGGATGTTTCAGGAAGAGATTAGCATTTGAGCCAGACTGAGCAAAGATCTAGGGGCAAGCCTCACCCAATCCCTTGAAGGGCCTTGATAGAACAAAAAGGTGAATTTGCTCTCTTTTCTTGGGCTAGAACTCTCATCATCTTCTGCCTTGAGACATCAGAACTCCAGATTCTTGAGCTGTTGGACTTTGGACTTAGATAAGCAGGCCCCCGCCCTGTTCTTAGGCTTGTGGCCTCAGACTGAGAATTATACCATTGGCTGCCCTAGGTCTCAGGCCTTTGGGCTTGGATTGAATCACACCACTGGCTTTCCTGGTTCTTGTGCTTGCAGAGGGCATTATCTTGGGACTTCACAGCCTTCATAATTACATGAGCCAGTTCCCATAATAAATCCCCTCCCATATATCTATATTTACCTATCCTATTGGTTCCGTTTTGCTGGAGAACCCTAATACAGTTAGTAATTTGAAGATGAACACAGATGCCCAAAAAGTCAGGAAGATAAAATTGAATGATAAATTTTGGAAACAGTCAAATTACTTTACCATAATCATATGGAAAGAGCCCACAGAAACAGATTGTCTAAGTTCATTTGAGACATTCATGGCAACAACCAGCAGAAACAGTTTTGCTGGATACTGTGGGCTTAGCCATGTTCTAGGCTTGATATCAGTGACTCACTGACTTCATACTGAACTGCTGAACTATGAGATCCACAAAGGAACTATGAAAAACATTTCTTTCACAAACAATCATGCTCTCAATAACATACAAGTAAAACTGGTCCTAATCTTTATGAACACTCTGTATATGGATTTTTTTCCTCATTGACCCAAATGCACCCTTCTACTAATGATTAAAGACTTCTTTGTTGCTCAGCATCTCTAATCATCAGGGAAATGCAAATCAAAACCACAATGAGATATCACTTATCTCCAGTGAGAATACCCTTTATCAAAAAGTTCCAAAACAGTAAGTGTAGGCGTGGATGCAGAGACACAGGAACACTCATACACTGTTGGTGGGACTGCAAACTAGTACAAGCTCTATGGAAAGTAGTATGGAGATACCTCAAAGAACTAAAAGAACTACCATTTGACCCAGGAATCCCACTACTGGGTATTTACCTAAACGAAAAAAAGACATTCTACAAAAAAGACACCTGCACTCGAATGTTTATAGCAGCACAATTAACAATCACAAAGATGTAGGAACAACCCAAGTGCCCATCAATACGTAAGGGAATTAATAAAATGTGGTATATGTATACCATGGGGTACTACTCAGCCATTAAAAAAATGATGAACTAGTACCTCTTGTATTAACCTGGATGGAGCTGGAGCCCATTCTACTAAGTGAAGTACACAGGAATGGAAAAACAAGCACCACATGTACTCACCATTAAGTTGGAACTAATCAATCAACACCTATGTGTACGTATGGAAATAACATTCATTGGAAATCAAGCAAGTGGGATGGAGATATGTAAAATCACATCTGACAGGTACAACACACACTATCTGGGGGATGGGTATGGTACAAAAGCAATTTATGTAACCAAATTGTTTGTACCCCTGTAATACTCTGAAATAAGTTAAAAAAAAAAAAAAGAAAACCCATGAAAGATCTACTTGCTCTGATTAAATGGCATCATTTTAAAGGTTAACAAATAAAACGAAAATAAAGACTTGTTTAATACACCAATGAAATAATCTAACAAACAATTTATGTAATCTACATAAGTTTCTATAAACATGAGTCCCCGCCTCGCCTCTCTCAGGTGGTAGTCTCTGACTTCTATCCCCGTTGCAACCCCCATTCCTAAATTCTTATTTACCTCTGGCCTCTTGGTTCCTCCTTTAGATGTTATAAAGGGCAAGCCAGCACATGTCTCATGATATCAGCATAACTAATTGCTTCATAAAAGTAAAGAGGGTAACAGTCATCGAATTTAGACAAACAATTGATATTGAGATTTCATGATAAGTTTTCTGTTTAAGATATGTCCTTACATGTAAGGTGGTTTCTGGTGAAAACAGATCAAAATGCTTTCATTTGTATACCTTCAGACACAGAAAGTAGCTGAAAGAGCTTGTAAAAAAATTAAATGCATCTTAATGATTACAAAATATTTGTTGAACAATTTAAGTTTTGTAAAGAGTAAGAAGCTTTTCTAGGTTTTGTTGGAGCTAGGAAAAAGTAGTTTTCCAGGTCTAGAACACATGGATAATAAGTACTACAGGTATCTCTCTGGAAAATCTACACTGAGTAAAGATTTTAGACTAGTGAGCTTCAAAGGGCCTAAAGGTACACAGAGAATAATATTAATAGATGAGACGAATGGAAAGGACCTTAATGGAGAACAATTTTATGTTTGCTAAACTTAATTACAACGTGCAATAGAAGACAGAATTCAAAAGTGCAAGGTTGAGCATAAGAACAGGACCTCTGGATAACAAACTATTAACTTTCACGAGCAAAATCTTGATAAAAGTGTTAATGATGAACATCTCCAAAAAACATTTCCTTCAGTGTACAAAGATGGTGCAGGATGGCCACAGACGTAGCCACTTAAGTAGTTAAATAATGAATGGTATAAATATGGCCATCAAGCCACTGTACACAGCATTAACTACAGAAAGAGGCACACCAGAGTCACCTCAAGTGAGCAGTATACACAGAGAATGACAAGGGTGAAAAGTGTACCCACCCTGGACTTAAGTCCACAGGACGCTGTACCTTCAGGTTACTTCTCACTCAGGCACAGAACCCAGGCTGACTATGCTCTCCCGAGTCAAGCTGCGTGACTGACACCCAGTCCTTAAACTGTGTATCTCAGGGAACCAGACCTCATCCTTCCCAAGTTATGTCTCCAACTGTCTACCAGTTGTACCTAGAAAACCATTCAGGGCTATGGATCCACAAATCCTGTCAAAGAACATGCGGCTAACACATCACAGACAATGATCCATGTGCTACAGGGCCCACGACTGCTCTCACCCCGGTGCTTACACAAAAACAGTCAAGTGTGCTGCTCAAATCTGCAAGCCTCAACAACTTAATGAACAAATGACCATGTAGCCATCTGATGTTCCCAGACTAGATATTTCACTGTGTCTATGTTGGCATCAGTTTTCCACAAACACAAAATCAGATGAAGACTTAACAGCCAACTACTCTACTCTCACTGTAAAAATCCCTAGCACACTGTTGGAGGCTAATAATTCACAAACTTCACAGATCTACAGTCTCTCCATTCCAATGTTAATGAAGCTGTCACTGTATTACCAGCCCACCAAGCTAAGAGGCAGCTATGAAAGTACTTAACAGCACCATTATTTAAAACTCATCAGGGACACAGAATAAACTGTTTCACCAAAGGAAGAAAACATCTAAAAATCAAAAAAGCATAAGCATTGTAGGAAAAAAACTATAAAATATAAACTATATGTAAAAAGGCACATGGAACATTAAACCTTATGTAATAAGATTCAGCAAACCAGACTTAAATTTCACACATGGATATGTGTTTATGTTGTGCATGTATATATGCATATACACACATACATATACTTGTAAAGCACACATATAAACATATGGACACATAAATTAATTAATAAGTTAGTTAATTATAGATACAAGTGATGGCAAAAACTTCTAACTTTCAACCAAAACCCACTTTTATATTCTGAGCACGTGGCACTTGCCTTCTTCCTTTGCACTGAAATTGCCATGGATTGGCCATGTTACAGCTTCCAGCTAACTGAACATAAACAGAAGTGACTGTTGTTTCTATTGGTTTTCTGCTATTGTATAACAAATTATCACAAAATTAGCAGCTTAAAATAATGCCTATTTATTATCTCACAGTTCTGCAAATCAGAAGTCTGGGCCAACTTGACTGGGCTCTCTGTTCAGGGTCTCACAAGGCCAAAATCAAGGTGTTGGCTAAACCAGGCTCCTATCTGGAAGCTCTAGGGAAGAATCCCTTCCACTCAGGTTGCTGGCAGAACCCAATTCTTTAAGTCTATGGTTCTAAGGTCCCTATTTTCCTTGATGGCTATCATATAAGAGCTGCTCTCTATTCCTAGGAGCTGCCTGCACTCCTCCTCACACGGCCCCTCCATCTTTCAAGTAAAATAGCAAATCCAGTCCTGCTCATACTTTCAATCTTTCTGATTTCTCCTTCTGCTACCAGCCAGGGAAATGCCTGCTTTTAAAGGGCTCATGAGATTAATCCGATCGTATAATCTTCCTCTGGCCTTATAAAGTTACAATCTCGAGAGTGATATATTCTGCAATTAAAGGTTGTATTCACACTCAAACGGAAGGGGACTATATCAGATCAAGAGTCACTGAAAGTCTTAGCATTCTGTCTACCACCTTCCTCTTCTAGCCTGGCCCATGAATATCTCCCATGTTTTTCCAAACATACTTCTTCCCTTTGTTAATCTTGAAAACCACATGTTAAAGATGGAGGAACCCATCCAGGGTCATCCTGGATCCCTGAAGCACATAACAGGAACTAAGAATGAAAAGGGCTTTGAGCAACAAAGTACCATTAAGACGTCTTGGTTA
Source organism: Avahi laniger (assembly GCA_963575035.1). Lineage (NCBI taxonomy): Eukaryota > Metazoa > Chordata > Mammalia > Primates > Indriidae > Avahi > Avahi laniger. Next base: position 9,581 of record CAUYSK010118360.1, read on the forward strand.
AGCCAAAATATTAGGACCCTCTTGCAAAGTTCAGATTAACATAGCCAAGTCTAATTTTCTACTGGTTGGAAACGAGGCCTAAGAAACAATTTCTATTGTAGTAATTGCCACATGAAATTGACAGGAAGAAAACAGATCAGAAGTCTGCTAAGTTTCTGCAGGAATTTTATAACCCAAATCAGCTATGAGTAGTCAAAACCCTGTGACTATAAAACAATCCACAAATATATACAAACAGGAACTTGACTAAGTTATGCTATGCTATGACTAAGTTAAGTTCCAAAGAATCTGTCACTCATTAGATTTGGCCAAATGTAAGAAAGAATAAAAGAGTTCTTCCCAGATTGCAGACTACAGTGTAAAATCAAGGAACTTCCTCTACCGTTGGGGCTGGAGACTTCACCGGGCCTCAGCATCACTGTTATGGGCAACGACTGCCCTGACTCCCGTCTGTTCCTTTCCCAAATGGAAGTGTTACTGGGACAATATTTCTTGTATATTTAAAAGTTTAGGCAAACTGTCTGTCTTATGTGCCTAACAAGCGTCATACCTTGATGTTGAGGTATCTGAGCATTATAAAACTGCTCCAGTTAGGATCTATGAGGAAAGTTCAGTTTGAATCATAAGATATTTCTATTTCTTTCACATATCATAATTCAAAAGAGGCCAGAAAATACTGCCTAGAGGTCCTTCAGTGGCGAAAGCATCTAAGCAAACCTCCTAGGAGCGAGAAGATTCTGCTCAAGTATTAAAGACAGCTTCTCCATACTCATCCATGTCACATATAAATTGACCCAGGGGATGGGGGAGGCAGATTAGGGTAGAGCAAGTACATCATCATATCAGAATTTACAAGTTGTACTAACAGTAAATTCTTCATAAAATTATTTCCTGAAGTATGAGACATCAACTAATGATTTAGCATCGTGTGAAAATACTTTGTTGATAGTCTGCGAAAGACTTGACAGGGTTTCACAATCATGACATTTTAGTAAGTACAGCCATAGCCCTCAGTCTTTATTGTTCACTACAGACCATATAAATCACTCTGAAGCAGCAATCCCCAACCTTTTTGGCATCAGGGACTGGTTTCACAGAGACAATGTTTCCACAGACTGGGGGCGTGGGGGGGTCGTGGGTCAGTAGTGTGGAGCTCAGGCAGTGGGGGTGGCCTGTTTCCCAGCAGGCCATGGACTGGTACTGGGCCACAGCCCCGGGATTGGGGACCGCAGCTCTTAAGTATTTGGCCACCGAAAGTTATTAGGGAAACGAAACCTAAACCAGAAAACAATGAGAAGGGTTCTACTGTAAAATTTTAAAGCTTCACATCTTGTCTCCTGCTGCCTCGACATCCCCACACCCAGGAGAGCAGGTACACGGTGTGAGAAGGTTGAGCCCTCTGCCTTGCGGACCTCCACAGGTCTCACTCTCTCTTGGCTCCCACCTGTTTCCCCACTTGCTCAGATGAGCCTGCTCCCTTGGTGTTCCTCCCTTCATCCCCCTCGTCCCCTCCTGGTGGACAGGATTCCGTAACTCTAGTGAACATAATAAACTTTGTTTCCTTGAGCCTTTCCTGGTCCCCTCTTGTGGCACCTGATAGACCATCACATAAAAGAACACAGAACAAGGGTATAAAGGATTAAAAGAACAAAAAGGAAAAAAAGAGAGGTCAAGGAATACGCTGATTTCTGACCCACTTAGTATCTTGCTATCTGGCTTTCAATGCAGAAAGACTGCTAATCCCTAGAAAGCCCCACCAGGTATCCACTTTAAACCTTGGAGTGGTTCTTACACTCCAGCCCTTGCACAGCTGTCATTATTCATTTGTCAGTGGGTCTTGCCCTTCCCTCTCCACTTCCTCAAGCTACCACTCTAAAGAGTGCCCTGGGGTTGCCTGACGCCCTGAGACTCTGCATATAGCCAAGCAGCTTGGCAGAATGGAATCTGCTCTGCAAGCTTTAGCCCTTCCTTCCCTGAATATCGAACCTCTCCCTCCCGCAACGACATCTGTCCTCAAATAGTCATCAATTGCTCCAACCAATTCTTGCCATTTTTCTAGGGTAGCTCCAATTAATTTGGAAGATACTTTAAAATTTTCCAAACAGACCGAAACAAAAATTCACATAATGTTTCAATTTGAAAGACTAAAGAATCACTGTGGGGAAAAAAGCTTGCAAAAATATAACTGTGTCAACAAAAACTTCAATCGAGGAATCTCAGTCTTGAGGGAAATCTTTTTTTTTTTTTTTTTTTGGAGTCAGAGTCTCACTCTGTTGCCCCGGCTAGAGTGACTGCCGTGGCGTCAGCCTAGCTCACAGCAACCTCACACTCCTGGGCTCAAGTGATCCTCCTGCCTCAGCCTCCCGAGTAGCTGGGACTACAGGCATGCGCCACCATGCCCAGCTCATTTTTTCTATATATTTTTAGTTGTCCAATTAATTTCTTTCTATCTTTGGTAGAGACGGGGCCTTGCTCTTGCCTCCGGCTGGTTTCGAACTCCTGAGCTCAAATAATCCGCCCGCCTTGGCCTTCCAGAGAGCTAGGATTACAGGTGTGAGCCACCGAACCTGGCCGAGGGAAATCATTTTTAGTTTCCACTTTCCTTCCTACACCGCAAGGCCCATGTGCCAGTGTATCAGTGAGTTAGAGCTCATTACCTTTTGTTTTACGTGGTTCAAGTGATCCTTATTATGCAAGCATGGCACTCTCATAAGCATTATCTTATTCAATCCTGACACCTCTGGAAAGGATCTTTTTATATTTGATTGTCCCTAAAATTAATTCAGAGAAGGCTGCATTTTGATCAGACATCCTAAAGTCCAGTAACAGAATGGTTATTATAAGAACCACCCCATTATCTCCTGATGACATGATCAATTTCTTACACTGCATTTTCCTTTTTCAGGAGAGGGGAAGCAATCAGGAATTCCTTTAAGAAGCTAGAGATAGGCAAAGGACCCTCTCTCTCAGAAAAATGCACATATAAAATGTGACTTACAATTTTAAAAAAATACATAGGCCGCTCCAGCCTATTATAGACTATAGGCTAGGAACCTGACAAAGGGTACAGGAACACTGTGTCAAGCAATAATCCACACTCAAGATTTTCAAGGCAGCAGAGATTTTACTGCTTAGACCAGGCAATTAAAAAACTGAGACCTTCACTCAGATAAAGTCATAACTAATTATATATTTAATTAAACACCATAATAAGTTTAACATCTCATCAAATCAACAAATGCATGAAAAGATTTATGTAATGTTCTCCTGAGCAAAGCATCTATATAAAATACTGCATTTTGAATGTCATGAAAGCATGAAGAAATTAGTTAAAACAGAAAGGCATGGAACACCAATGTAATTAAATTTTCCCAGTTAAAGAATCCAAGTGTGACAGTAAGCACATACCAGACTATATCATAATACACAGCCAATCCAAATGTGTTTTATCACTTAAAAAAAAAAAAATCAAGCCAGGCATGGTAGTGCACATCTGTAGTTCCAGCTACTCAGGAGGCTGAGGCAGGAGGATCACCTGAGCCCAGGAGTCTGAGACTGCAGTGAGCTACGATCGTGCCATTTATACTCCAGCCTGGGTGACAGAGCAAGACCCTGTCTCTTTGGGGGAGAAATAAAAACAAAAGAGGACATAGACTCTATAATGGGTATATTTCTGTCTTAGTCTTTCTAGGCTACTATAACAAAACATCATAGCATGAGTAATTTATAAATACAAATTTGTCTCTCATAGCTCTGGAGGCTGGAAGTCCAAGATCAAGATGCTAGTACATTTCACGTCTGATGAAGGCTCGCTCTCTGCCTCAACGATAGTGCCTTGTTGCCATACACTCACGCGGTGGAAGAGGTAGGGGTGCTCCCTTCAACCTCTTTTATAAGGTCATTAATCTCATTCATGAAGGACCTGCCTTCATAACTTAATCACCTCCTAAAAGCCCCACCTCTTAATGCTATCATTGGCAACTAAGTTTCAACATTTCAACATACGAATTTTAGGGGGACACATTCAGACCTTAGCAATATGGTAACCAAACTCATTAAAAAAGAAGAAAGCATATCCCACTGAATGCAACAGAAAGTTACTTATTATTTACAGACTGAATTGTCCTCTTAGATGGTGAATCAAATATAATAGAAGAATACTGTGGTGAATCATTTTATGTAAATAATGACTGTTAACAAGTCAAATTGTGTCCCCTGCCAAAATTTATATGTTAAAGTCCCAACCCCCAGTACCTCAGAATGTGACCTTATTTGGAAATAGGGGCATTGCAAGTACTTAAGATGAGGACATACTGGAAGCAGGTGGGCCCCCAACCCAATGTGACCGGTATCCTTGTGAAATGGGGAAATTTGGACACAGATACACACACAGGGAGAATGCCATCTGAACATGAAAGCAGAGATCAGGTGACACATCTACAAGCCAAGGAAGGCCAACAAAGCACCAGAAGCTAGGAGAGTGGCCTGGAATAGGTCCTGCCTAGTGTCTTCAGAGGGAACATGGCTCTACAGACATCTTAATCTCAGATTTTCAGCATCCTTCTCTTAAGAACTGTGAGACGATACCTGTGTGCTGTTGAAGCCACTCAGTTCGTGATACTTTGTTACAGCAGCTCTAGCAAACTAAAGCAATGGCGTAGTATATTTTACCCTATAACAGACTTTAGCATATTACCATAAAGCAAAATATGTCCACATCAAATGTATGATAGAGTGAAATTTTAAAAGCCATACATTTTGTAAGAGCATCACATTCCTTGCAACCAGAGTTATTTTTACCTAAGTTGCTGCCAGTTTAAAACAAGTGAAAAAAACTGACATTACTTTTGTAAAATAAAATCTCAATATGAACAAAACTTACTAAATATAGAGTAATACATGCTCATTTGCCCTATTTTACAGTAAAAAAAAGAATACTTTTATTCAGATTTCATCTTTATGAGCAATAAAGTACATTAAAATGATCAATTTTTGCTATTTTAATATACTTACATAGTGAAAAGATTTTCTCCTCTAATAAATTTTATTTGGCAAAAGCATTTTTCCACCTCCAAATAGTAAAGATATTGAAAATAACTGTCAGCAAGAAGGTAGAAATACTCAGTTCTAATACGAGAACAGTTGTGACACATGTAATCAAAAATTCCAAATCAGTGGTATAAACACTTAAAGGTATACTGTTTTTATTAACACAAATGTCACCTTTCCTTAAGCAAAAAAGCTCAATTCCATAAAAGAAGAGAAACGTTTGCCTGAAAAGCAGCCTTCTACTTATAAACATAGGGTGTATAATCTAGCATGTCCATTCTCCAAAGGAAGTAATTCTAAGTCTAAAAGCTTCCTCTGTAGATAACGTAATGAACCTGTATGGGGAAAACGGCTGCAAAAGTAGGACACGACTATTCCCTAATTCTCTGTCACATGCAAACATTAACACCAGCTTTACATGCCCTCAAAATACACACAGGTGCACAAGAGAGTAATCTTTGCCTTCGGCTTTCTAAGACTGTGTGTGCTACACTAAGTTAAGGATAAGAGATTATGTGTTGCTTCACCTTTACAATAAAAGGTTTTTCAGTTAAAAAAAAAAAAAAGAAAAAAGAAAAAATGATGCAGTGATTCTTCATCTGGATTCAGTGTGATAAACAGTAACCTTATCTCATCACAAGCAGACCTTCTCCAACTATTTAAGATGTTCTTTCCTGACATAATTCAAATTTTTTTATTCCAAACTTAAGAGCTACATACATTTTCAGGATTTCACTGAAATGGAGTTGTACGATTATTCTGTAAATTAGCAAAGTTAAAAAATCTAGGTTAGATAATTTCCTCTGTCTCATTACTACTAGTACAAGGGATAGTATCTTATGTTAACAAAATTATACTTAATGTTAATAGCTATCATTTATCGAACACTTTTTATGTGTGTTCTTCAAACTCATTTCTCCTCACATCAACCCTAAGAAATGAATATTATCCTCATTTCAGCAAGGACAGATTCAGAAGTTAAATAACTCACTCAAGGTCAGAGACAGCAGAGCTGGGATTCAAACCTTAGCCCTTCCCACTCCAAAGCCAAGGCTCACTAATTGCCTTTTAGGACACCAAGCTTTGCAAAGGAAATTTTCAGGATCAAAATGGAAAAGGGATGTTGTGTTGGTAAATGCAGTGCTGAGGTCTGCTTTCAAGAAGTGACCAGTACCCGGAATTAAAAAAATGTTAGTAACATCAAAAAAGTCCTGCCAAAGAATTCCTGGGCAGCATACATGCTGGTTCTTTAAACCTGAAGGAACTTGAAATATACAGTTATTAGAGGTCTTCTAAACTCCATCAACAAACAATGCACTTATATTTACAAACATTTCTGGCAGAGAGGTCACAGAAAGCTCAGATTAGAAAAGCAAAAATAATTACATTAAGAGATGATTTTAACCAAAATATTCTTCTTGATTTCCTAAACTGACATAAATAACTGATTGTATCAAGTCAAGTCTATGGTGATAGAGATGAAGCACAGGCATGCATACACATACACACACACACACACACACACACACACACACACACACACACACAGATGAATGTCACGCTGCATCTGTCCCCCTAACTTAACGAAGATGCTGTAAAGCACAGCCCTCATCTTTTCTGGACGTGGTTTATAATAGAGTTGTTACTGTGGTATCCTGGGAAAAAACCTCACTACTTCCAAGAAATTATGAGAAAGCTCACAGTTAATTAATTCAGACAAACCTATGAAAAAATACTTAAGGCTAAATTATGCAAAATGTTTAAAGGTAAGCCAATAAAGTCCTTAGCTAAAGACCCCTTAAACTTGAACCTGTTTAAGAATTAAAAAAATAGTAATCACACACATTATATAAGAAATAGGTCACAGCACAAGTATTTTTCGCTATGTAAAATTCTTCAGCTGAACCCAATGAGATTTAAACTATTAGCACCTGACTTACTCAGTTTTATTATAATCACTGCTTATTAACCCCGTAAAGAAAAACGGACACATCCAAGATGTAAAAGGCTCACTAAAAATAATACTTTAAAATACATGATGATTTTAAGTCTTCAACAGTGTGGTTACGCTAAGGCAGCAAAATCCACGGGAAATTTGTAAAGACTCGCAGACTGCTGGTCAAGCCGTGGCAGAGGAGTTTCACGACCTCAAAGGAGTTCTCCAGGGAAAAGTTAATGCTCGCGCTTCCCCGAGGAAGCCCCCACTCTCCCACCCCTCCGGAGCCTGAGACGACGGGGAAGGAGAGATTTTGACCCTGGTGGGGGAGTGGGGGGAAGGGGGGAGAGCGCAGACCGCGGGCATCTCCGCAGCCACCCCCAGTGCGGGAAACCGCTCGTGCCAGCACATCCCGGGACAGCCGGGCGCACCGGCACCGCAAGGTCACCCGGGAAGAGGCGACTTTACATAATCTCCCGCCGCGCCAGCCGGGCACCCGCGCGCCACGGCGGCAGTGCGGCCACTGTCCCCTTCCTGCAGCGGCGGCCCGAGGTGGTGCGGGGGCGGCCAACGCGGAGACCGGGCAGGACGCCGAGGACCCGCGGGCGCCCGCAACGCCGCACCGAACCCGGGCGGCAGACGGAGGGCGGGCACCCAGCGCAGGGATGCCCGGAGCCGCGGCCGAGGCAGGGCGCGGTCGGCGCGGGAGAGGCGCCGGGCCGGGGTCCCCAAGCTCCCGCCGGACGGCAAACGCCGAGCGCCGCCCTTGCAGCTTCGCCCGGGACCGCTCTGCACCGCACCTGTCACGCGCCTTACCTGAGTAGCTTTGTGGAATTGCTTCTTGAGCCCGGCCACCGACATGGTGCAGGAGGACGCGCGGGCGCTGCGAGTGCAGAAAGGAGGCGGCGGCGGAGCCGGACAGGGAGCCGAGCGGGGCGGCGCGCTCACTGGGCCGCCGCTCGTCGTGCAGCCGCCGGGGCTGTGAGCGCGGGGGCGCGGAGCCGAGCGAGACGCGGGCTAGTGCGGAGAGACACCCTGACGTCAGGGGCGGGTGATGCGGCCTCTTAAAGGGGACGCGGGAAGCCCCGCCCCGAGCGCGGGGCTACCCCGGCAGGTGCGGCGGCGCGCTGTGCCTGGGCGCTGGAGCCAGCTGAGGGACCGGGCTCTTTGGCACCTGCAGGCGGCTCCCTGGTCAGTGGGCCAAGAGCGTCCTCCTGGACGCTCCTCCGGAGGTGTCGTTCGTGACTCCGCGGGCTGCGGACGGGTGGCTGCAGCTTGGCGGTCCAGGCACCGGCAGGACTCAGGTGACTCGCACGAATTCCAGGTAGCCACAGCGGCTCTGCCTGCAAACCGCCCTCCTGCCCTTTGAGCCTGGCTTCCTGCAGCCTGGAAAGGAGGAGTGGCGTTCCGTCTGGGGTAATGAATAAATCATTGCTCCTTCATCCCTTGGCCCGTTTGGTTGGTCACAGAAAACATATCTCCGCCCTGGTTTCAGTGCCCCTTACGCCTACATTACATTAGGGAAAGCCACCAACGCTTCCCGCCCCCCGCACCCACCGCCAGTCTGATAAAATTTAAAGACTGAAAAAGAAGAAAAAGAACCCTTAAACCCGGACAGGTAAATAGAATTAAATTGCGGCATTGCTACAATAATGGCATTTAATCCTCTGTTTACAGAAATGAAAAGATCCAAATGTGAACTTGGCGTTCATGAAATTATGTTAGTGGATTTAGGGTTTCCAATCTAAAATAATCATGTGAAAAAGCATGATACTAAGTTGTACAAATACTACATATGTAACCAAATGTATATGGCCGGCTAAAGTGAAAGTGACAGAATTAGGCGACTTGGGAGCCGAGCAGCACTAGATGTCTTCTGTGCTGCGGTAATCAGCCACTTCCCCTGGTTTTTCTAGGACTGAGTTCTAGAGAAAGAACTTGGACGCTGTCCCCATACGGGGACCAAAGCAATAAGGAGAAGAAACCAGAGTTAAAGAAGCCAAGATGGGAGAAATTGCCAAGGATGAGTAAAGAGACAGCATGGCAGAATGGGAGTCCTAGAAATACCTTTCCTGTTTCCACAGCCCCTGCTGCCTGGTGGGAACCACAAAGCCACCCCCACCTCCTAGCCACAGTTGCTTGGGCACAGGGTGAACATCGGATACAAGGGGGTCCTATCCAATGGCAGGGCTACCAGTCATAGACCCTCTTGATAATGTGAACTGATAATCGTAAAGGCAAAGCCAAGCAGTAGTGGACACCGGAGCAGCAGAGCACAGGACATGGAACCCACGCTGCAGAGAGAAGCAGAGAGCAGACCTCCAGTGTGGTCCTTACAGCTGTTCATATACCTTCCCCGACATAATAGAATTGCACTTTCCAAACTCCTTGTGGTTAAGTGGAGGCACTGTGACAAATTTTGGATAGTGGATTAGGAGGGACAGGTGACTGTTACTTCTGCACAGAATTTAACTGTGGGTATGAGATGCTACAGAGCTCTCTTTTCCTTCTGCAACAATATTCTAGACAACTGTGGTCTGTCAGCCAGGATCCAGAGTGTGGACAGAGCAGGGCAAAGTCCCCAGCTGATGTTCATGGGCAATTTAGCACAAGTAAGAAATAAACCCAAGTAATTTTAATCCACTGAGGCTGGAGTTGTTAGGAGTGGGCTTGTTTCTCTATTTTTCCAATATTTAAAAGGCTTTCACATACTCGTACGATAGAAAAAAGTATTTTATAGTTTAATTTTTACTACCTGGTCTCTGATCTGAACAATGGAACATTTTCATAGAATGAGGGGCCTTCATTGAAGCTGCCAAGAGATAGAGAAATTCATCTACAAAGTGGAAGGGCCTGGGATGTGTGAGCCCTGGTCTCTAACCATGAAAGGTGTGAAATGGGGGTCTGAAGAGTCTCCCCAGGACTTGAGAGAGCCATAAATTAAACAAAAGCAAGTCTCTATCCTTCCCTGCTTCTTCATCCACCAACTTTGAAGGCTTATGCTGCTAAACTTCAAAGGAACTACCTTAGGAGAAAGAGCTGCATAAGGGCTTTAAATTCTTTTGAAACCACGGCTAACTCTCCCAGGGACCCCCTTGGAGCTCATTTAAATCCAGTATTTCTATTGAAGCCACAGTGTATGCCTGTAAAGCCCTTTGAGATGCTAACTTTGAAGAGATCCATTGAATTTCTCCTGCCAGCAGGCATCGTGGTAGGAAGTGTTGGGGGTGCTAGTGGGAGGTTCCAAGATGTGTATGGGCTGGACCTTGAACTCCAAGGAGTTTCCAGGCCAGTCATTCACAAAACTCTTCTTACGGACATTTTTTGTGACTTGAATGCACCAGACATTGAAAAATTCCAAAGATGGGTGCCATCTTTGGCTGCAAATCATCTGCCACAGAGGCTCTGTGGAGAAATCCAGAAGCACAACGCAAAGAAAGGGGAAGCAGAGGTCAATGAGGAAGAGCTCTGTTTGATAAAAGGTTGCTGCAATTCAACATGCTGCCCTATAGTCTCCTGAGATAAAATCAATGTAAAATGGTAAGTAAACCTAGATATGTTCAGGAAAGTCCCAATTAAATGAAACCTCTGTACAACACACTCACTAATTGGGCAGTAAATTCATGGTCAGCAATAATTCCATCACATAATTCATGCACTATTTCTCCTTGCTTTATGCCAGAGTATCTGGCAAATACTAGACCTCTTGTCAGCACAGAGCTGCTGCATCCCTGGCACTTTTCCAAGGGCACCTAGTCCCATGGAGGCAGAGGAAAAGGAGCAGCCTTCATCTTTCGATCTCTCAGCCCCTGCCGCCACTCCTCTGGCACCTTCAAGGTCAAACCGCTCCTGACTTCATGTATAAGCTTGCTGAGTGCAAGAGACACAGCAAAGCGAAGGCATTAAGCCCTAACTTCTCATTTTTAACAGATAAGAAAACAGGCAATGAAAGGAAGTGACTTACTTAGAATTGCTTTTTCTACTGTAGCTTCTTGCCTCAATTCAGGGCAGAGCCTCCAGCCAGTGTTAATATATAATAGGTTTGAATGAATGAATAAAAGAATGAACAATATATCCTTGTTACTGATACTGTGTTCTTACCACATTGGATCTGATGTTCAAAAGCCTTCACCAGATAGCACTGTACTAAAACTTCGATTGTGCACGAGGCAGACAGCTGTTCTCGGGTAAATGGCACTTAAGATTTTGTGCCTTTGGATGCCACCAGTAGCACTGGGCCCCCACCCATTATGGGCCCCCACCCAGGATGGCCAGATGAGAAGCGAAGGGAAAGGCCACCCCTGTTTCCTTGCTTCCAGGTTTGTCACCTACCACCCACCCTCCAAAAGATACACAGAGAGCTTTTTTATTTTTATTTATTTATTTTTCTTTTGTCTCTTTAAGGTGGAATGTGTGGGCCTTTCTCCCAGGGATGGCCACCTCCCCCACCTTTCTCTCCCACATAGCCCTCCTCCTTCCAAAGCAGAGGGGCTTCTCCCTGCCAAAACTTCCTTTTCGCTTAGCTAAACTCTATTAACCCAATCCCAGAGGAGGAGAAGGGGCTTAACGTGGTGTTTGACTCATAGTAGACTTTTACCTGGGCCATATCATTATTTACATCCAGTTTGAAATGCCTCCAGCTTCCCCAGCAAAATCTTGCCATCTCCGACGCTCATCTCTAGTGCCTGTCCTTTGAAGTCTTTCCTTATCCTTCTAACCTCACATCCTCTCTTTATTTTTGGAGCCTCAAAGCCCTGATTGTGCACCTCTACCATGCACATGTGTATTGTAGACATTCATATATAGTCTTAGATTCTTCTGTTTTTGAATACAGAATCTTATCTTTACTTTCATAACTCTTAGCAGACAATATAAATACCCACTAGCTAGATAGCGAGTAATTGAAAAACTTTAAAAGCCAGATCCAGCAGAGGGTCAAAAAGATTGAAACTGCCTGGACTTCTCTCCATCTGGGCATATTGTTCAATGGTTATGGTTGCCGTTCCCTGGATATGTCCAAGCCTGGGTCTCCAGGGCCCTGTCAGTTCAGTTCCCAATGTCCTTCCCATAAACTGCCCTGTGTTTCACTCAGGCAATACGGCTCTCTTGCTTATAATCAAAAATCTCTAAGTATTACTTATCCTGTCTCCTCCCTGCAATAATATTCTAATCTCAGTTCTATTTCTTGTTTGGCTAGCAAGTCAAATACAGAGATTTAGGAAACTATAGTTCTTGCTAAGCACTGCATTAGGCTTCCTTCTTAGAGGAGGGTGGACAGATTGAGTGACAAGGAATATGGTCTTTTAGCAAGTGTCAATTCTCCCTGTAAGGCATTGACGTCCTGATTTACAAATCAAACCTTTTGTTGATTTGATTAGTATGTGTCAGGCTGCCAGGGCCTGAACCTCCCAAGTCCCTGGGAATTGGCAGCTGAATGCTTGTAAATAAATGCCAAGCAACTAGACTCCAAGTCGGCAGTGCCCACTCCTGGAATGAGAATAATCTTAACTAAGGGCAAATTGTTAGGGCATCTTTACCATTGGTTTTATAGTCTATTCTTGGCTGGACGCTATCATTAGAGATGCTGAAGGCATGTTGTTAACCCTGCACACAGGCTCTGGCTAGTCAGCAGGTGAAAGCACTGTGTTGAAGAGGCCAAGTTCTGTAGCTATTTTCGTAGCTAGTTAGCTATGCAGAGAAAAGCTGTTCCTTAGTCACACTAAACACTTTACCCTGCCATCTCAAGGATGCATTCTCTTGATTACAGAAAAGTCCAGGTGTGAAAGGAGAGAGAACTTAGTTTAGCATAAACCTGTCATCAATACTGAGAACTTGGAGGACAATCTTGCAATATTCTATCTGCATCAGCTTGACATATTAAAATAATAAAAATAATACCAATATGTTTATTCTACTTTACTATGTTTTTAAAAGATAAAATTACACTTTAAAAAGGGATGGAATGATAGATAATTTACAACTATTTAAATAGATATTTATCTTTAATTGTTTGGGGCTTTTTTATTTTCCTTTAAAAATTTTTTTTGCGATTGGTCGTTTTATTAAATGTGTTCAGCTTGTATTTTCTCTGGGCTGACTCCCAGATAAAGCTGACTCCAATGACAACAAATCAAAAAGAAAGCACCATTTAAAACTGCATTTCAAACATATGGGTTAACATTAAAACTCCACCCTCTCAGAATACCAATTTTCTCTAAGGTCCAGTTATAAGGAGTTTGCCAAGTAGGGAACTCCTTAGATCAAAGATCTAGAAAATACTTTTAGTTCCCCATGAATAGAGTTAAGTTGAATTGGGAAACTTTTGACAGCAATTCTTAAGATGCCCTTAACTTTGAAGGTATTATGAGGGGAGGAAATCCCATCCCAGCCTGTAAGCATACAACCAATGAATGCATTTAACAGTAAAGAATCTCCCCGAAGGCAGAATTGACTAAGGAGTCAGGGGAGGAGAAGGCATGGATGGAGCAAAGGCAGAAGGCTTTTTTTTTTTAAGTGGGGGAGATCTGGGCATGTTAATAAACAAAGGGAAGGAGCTGGTTAAATGGCAGATATAAGTCATGCAGGAGACTTAGAGGCTCACTGAGCCCAGACACTAGAGGATGCAGGAGGGAAGGAAGAAAGTCCAAATGGAGAGGCACCTGGTAAAGGAGAGGGATGCCTGTTCCCCTGAGACAGAATAGTGCTGAGAAGGTGTGGAGCGATGAAGCCCAAGTAGTGAGGGTAAGAAGAGCTGGTGACAGGTGGGAGAGCAGCCAGTGGAAACAAGGGAGATGCCTAGGTGGCGCATTGCCTGCTCAGACTGAGAACACACAGCATTGCTGGCCTTATGCACTCTGGCCACTTCCCCACTTGTCCAACCTCATGACACCCAGCACCCCTGTGTACCCCGGTCACCACACTAAAGATCAGTCCCTGGCACACTCTGCCATCTGGCCAGGCTTTGCATACACTGTTCTCTCTGCCTGACTGTTTTCTGCTTTACCCCTGGCCAATTCCCGACACACCCTTCAGATCTCTATACCAAAGGCCCCTCTGCCTTCCCTAATAGGGTCAGATCTCATCAGTGTAGTCCTTTAGAGCTAAGCTCTGCTCTCCTTTGATAAGATTGTCACAACTGTGATTTTGCATGGATTATGAGATTTTTAAAAATATCTGTCTGCCCCCTCCCCCACTATTCTGCAGACTCCACGAGGGCATGCCCGGCATACGCAGAGAGCCTGACACACAGCACATGCTCTACCCATGAATGAATGAATGAAAATAAATTTTAAGTGTTTCTGAGGCATGATGATGGCCCAGCTTCCTAAACCTAGCTGAACATGATCGGGGGCCCACATATCAATGGGAAAGTTGCTTAGTGACCACCACATGAGAACTGGTTCCATCAATGAATGTATGATAAAGCACCTAATAAGTCATACGGAAAATATATGTGTGTGAACCTGAGGAAGGGAGAAGTCATGGTAAAAAGGGGGAGGAGAATGGGGGAGGTGAGACAAAGGAATTAACTTTGGATCAGATCTCAAATTTCATCACTCAGGGAAGCTCAAGTTGGCATAATAGGTAGACATTCACATCCAAGCCCAGAACATACAAGAAAATAACTTTCAAATTCAGAATGAAGATGGTATAAGAACCTGCAGCCAATAAGACAGTGTAAATGTTCAGGTGTTACAGCATAGGGAGGGCGAGGGCAGTGGAGACCCACTGTGGTCCTAAGATTTAGGATTAAGATCTGCACATGATGCCAAGCCTTGCACCCTTTCTGGACTCCCTCTAAGGCTGGCTTTGTTACTCCCTGTCCCACCCCCATAAATCTTCCCCAAGTGTCTAATTCCATAGTGTTCAAAATGTGATCCCAGACCAGCAGCATCAGCATCTCCTCAGTAGATTAACAAACTACCGAGTCCCCACCCCAGACCTACTGGATAAGCCACTCTAGGGGTGGGGTCACACAACCTGGGACTCACAAGCCCTCCAGGTGGTTGTGATGTATGCTCCAGTTTAAGAGCCTCTGGTCTCTACACTGCAGTGGTAGTGCTGGGAGGGAGGGGTGGAAACCTTAAGGCCAGAAGCCTCAGGCAGCCAAGCACAGCTTTCCCCTATGGGAGCCCATTGGATCTTCATGATGGGCTGGTATTATTATTTCTATTCCACAAATAAAGCCATTGAGACAAAATTAGTAAGCAGTTTGACTAGAGATTTGGAGCCCGTATTAGTTTGTTGGAGCTGCTGTAAGAAATGACCACAAACTGAGTTGCTTGGAACAAAAATTTATTCCTTCACAGTTCTGGAGGCTAGGAGTCTGAATTCGAGGTATCAGCAGGGCTGGTTCTTCTGAGGGCACAGAGGAAAAATCTGTTCCACGACTCTCCCCTAGCTTCTGGTGACAGCCAGCATTCCCGGGCATTCCTTGGCTTATAGACGCATCAATCCAATCTCTGCCTGTCTTCTGGACTCCTATTTCCTGAGTGTCTGTGTCTAAATCTCACTCTTACAAAGACACCCGTCATATTGAATTAGGGGCCCACACTATTCCAGTATGGCCTCATCCCAATTTAGCTAAGTGCATCTGCAATGTCTTATTTCCAAATAAGGTCACATTCTCAGGCACTGGGGGACAAGACTTCTACACATCTTTCTGCAGGACACAATTCAACCCATAATAGGGGCCCCACCGAGGACTCCTGTTGAGAGTACCGCTTATTCCCTAGTGTTCTTGCATTACGTTCCCAACGACAGCAACACAGAGACACTTGGCAGATTTCCTTATTTAATGCCACTGCTGAGAAAAAGTAACAAGGAGAGGTAAATTATTCCCTTCATACAATGTGTGTCCCCAAACCAGTGATGTTTACATACATCAACCTAGGACATTTTCTGGGACCTTTCTTCTCCATCTTGTATCTGGTACATTTAAACATAATACAGGCAGTTTCCTCCTATTGCTTAGATCAATACTCAGTCATTTAAAAACATAGATTAAAGAAAAGAAAATAATATCTATCATCCATCCCACATTACTCTCTGTCCCCTCTGGCTTCAGCCATATATTATAAAACAAACAGAGGGGGAGAATCATTAGGCCTGAAAAGACAGAAGTTAAATTCAAAAGACTATACATTTAAAACTACTCTATAATTTTGGGTAAGCCCTTTGGGTTCACAGTTCTGCCTACAGAAAAACTGGAAATGTTTATAATCCACTTATGAGCGATTCTTAAGCATTAAACACTCAGGGAGGAAGATGAAGCTGGTAATTCAGTATCCACACATCTCACCTCTCACACTTAGCCTCCTGGAAGCACAACCAGCCTGAGGATGCACGTTACACTTCCCTATTTTCTGTTTAAGAATTTTGCAAATTGAAAAGGAATAGAGTGCTCAGACTTAGATTTTATCATAAAAATTTTTAAAATACAAGTAAACACTGAGAGATCAACACTGGGCAATATAAAAAAAGAAACTCAAGTTATTTCCATAAATGTAATTAAAGTGCCTAAGAAATAAATGAAAAGGATCAACCCCAAGATAATTACCACTTCTAATTTACTGCATTTCATTGAATATAAACTATCATTAAATTTTCAATTAGATTCAGAGAGAAAGATTGATATGTCTCATATAATCTGAGTATTAGCTCTCATTTAGTCTCCCTTTGTCTAACATTTTGAAAGGTATAAACAACTAAATATGAATTTTTAAATTTTCTAAATCTATTTTATTTCTTTGAAAATGATTATTCCAGTTATGAAGACTCTGAAATATTAATTTTCTCAAAATATATTATAGTGATAATTTATCCAAAACCTTTCCCTTATCTAACAAAAATTATTCAAGATGAATACAAGCTATTTTAAGAAGAATTTCCAAAACAAATGTACATTAAAAATGCTTCATGACAGGAGTTCGAAACCAGCCTGAGCAAGAGCAAGACCTCATCTCTACAAAAAATTAGGATTACTTGAGCCCAGGAGCTTGAGGTTGCTGTGAGCTATCATGATGCCACTGTACTCTAGCTCAGGTGACAGAGGTAGACCCTATTTTGAAAAAAGAAAAAAGAAAAAAAAATATTTCATGAAAAATATGACTAATGTAACAAGTTTATACAACTCAACAAACAGTAAAAATTAAGACTCAATAGGAAAATGGACAAAGGATATGGGCAGGTCACTGAAGTTATATAAATATTTATTATGTGTATGAAAAGACCCAGGGTCACAAGAAATGGGGTTAAAATAATACAAATTTCCATAACTGGCAAAGATTTAAATATTTATTATGATGAAAATATTTTGGAACGAGAGACCTACATATTTCCAGGCAGAGTAAAATTCTCACAATTATCGAAAAGCAGTTTGGCATTATATATCAACTTTTTAAAAACTGTACTCTTAATTCAGTAACCTTATATCCAAAAGCATCTTAATTAAATAGAAATTCAGGTAATTAGCCATCTGGGAAATGCAAATCAAGATCACAAGATGATACTTCATACCCGAAAGGATGGTTATAATTTTTTAAAAGTAAACAATAACAAGTGTTGGTGAGGATGTGGAGAAACTGAAACCTTCATATATTGCTAGCAGGAATAGAAAATGGTGTGGCCACTTTGAAAAACATTCTGGCAGTACCTAAAACAATTAAATACAAAGTTACCACATGACCCAGAATTTCCACTCCTCATTATATACCCAAGAGAAATGAAAATATGTGTCCACACTAACTTAAACATGAATGTTCATAGCAGCGTAATTTCATAATAGCCAAAAGGTGGAAACAACCCAAATGTCCATCAAATGATGAGCGTGTATGTAATATGTGGTATAGCCATGCATGTAATCTATTTGGCAATGAAAGAAATGGAGTACTGAATCATGCTACAACATGGATCACCCTTGAAAATGTTAAGCTAAATAAAAAAAAAGCCTGGAAAAAAGGACCACATATTGTATGACTCTATATAAAATGTCCAAAATAGGAAAATCTGTAAAGACAGAAAATAGATTAGTGGTAGCCTAGCATGGCAGCAGTACGAAGGGCGGGGGGAGGGGGAAGTGGCTAAAAGAAGTGGGTTTTCTTTTCATTTAGAACATGAAAATGTTCTAAAATGGATTGTGGTGAAAGATGCCCACTGCAATGGATATTTTAATAGACATTGAATTATACACATTAAATGGGTGAATTGTATGGTATACGAATTAGATCTCAATAAAGTTGTTTTAAAAGCAGAAATCCAGGCTTAATATTACCACTATATCAAGATAATCATCACAGAATTATATAATAGTAAAATAATGAAAACAAACTAAAACTCCAACATTAAGGAATGTTTAAATAAATTATGGTGTATCCATATGAGGGTATACGATAGAACCATTATAGATCAAGTTTCTAAAGAATACTTTTTGATACCTGAACATTTCAAAACATATTATTAATTGACAATGACAGTACATAAAAGTGAAAAGCCACTATAATTTCAATTATATCACGTAGGAAAAGAAAAAAGAGTAGCTGGGAATATTTAAAAATATGAATAATGGTTATCTTTGAGTGGTAAGTGTTATATGTGGGTTTTTTTGTTTTTTTTTTTTGTTTTTTTGAGACAGAGTCTCACTGTGTTGCCCGGGCTAGAGTGAGTGCCATGGGGTCAGCTTAGCTCACAGCAACCTCAGACTCCTGGGCTCAAGCGATCCTACTGCCTCAGCCTCCCAAGTAGCTGGGACTACAGGCATGAGCCACCATGCCCGGCTAATTTTTTCTATACATTTTTAGCTGTCCAATTAATTTCTTTCTATTTTCAGTAGAGACGGGGTCTCGCTCTTGCTTAGGCTGGTTTCGAACTCCTGAGCTCAAACAATCCGCCCACCTCGGCCTCCCAGAGTACTAGGATTACAGGCATGAGCCACCGCGCCCGGCCTACATGTGGTTTTTATCCTGTTTATACTTTTAGTATTATTTAAATTCTCTTCAATGGGAATTTATAAAATAAAAATAATTTTCATATAAAAGATAATATATAAATGTGGTTACGGTTATATCTTAAGCTTAAGGTAATATCCCAGCAAAATTAATTTGCATATCTGTAACTTTTACATGATTGCATTATCTGATTCCAGATCTATTGCTTGTTTACATATAACAAAGGTTTGGCCGACAGAGACAATTTCATATAGAACAAACCTTCAGAGATAAAGACTTGTATTTAGAGAACTCTATATTTCAAATATCTAATAATCTAACATTTAGGAATAAATCAGAAAGTCTTAAGACAAAGGGAAAATTAACACATACCAAGTACTCCATGGAGCAATAGTCAACATAATAGTTACCCAAACAAAGCAGACCAATGGCCAAGCTTATGAAAAATGTAATTCTGGTTGCTTCTCTTCTCTCCTGCTCTCTTTCAGCTACAGTCACGCCTGGCCTTTGTGTCTGAGACTGCCTTCATGCAAATGCAACAGCATGGCCCTGGTCATCTCGTTGAAAAGCCCTGGGCTCTCTCCTGCTGCAATAGGAGTGCATAGAGCTTGGGAACATGAACTCCAGGGCCAACAGAACTGGTTTCAAATTCGAATTCCAAAGTGGACTTGCCACTCTGAAGTTACTTGATGATCTCTGTCATTTATAGTGTTCTCCAAAATGATCATCAATTGCTTCCCCCAAACTCCTTCCGTCCCCAAATCTCAATTAACTGCAAATAATACTCTCCCCAATGCCCAGCCTGTTGTTTCCCTTCACTATTCTTTTCCTTCTTCTCCTATTCTTTTGTCTTTCCCAGAATCCACTTTGTGTTTTTGTATATAATGCCTGATTCTACATCACAGAGGCCTAATAACTGAGCTGGCAAAAATAGATCTCCCTTACAGAGGACAAAAAAAAAAAGCAGACAAAATTCTCTCTGGCTAGCAAGGTGCAGATAGGCTATAAACACTCACATGATAGTAATTTCTTCTCAACAACACAGTCCAGTTTTCAAAAGCAAATACAGAGACTCATCTCATTCTCTTTGCTTGGATGTCCTCCCTGCTCTGTTCTTTCCTCACTTCCCCCTCCGGCTGCTGTCCACAGAAACAAGCCGTCCTTCAGGGATACACAAACGCCTTTCCTGAGCAGCTTACCCGGGGATGAGTCTGACTTTTCAGTCCAGTAACACGTGGTTTGAACGACTCAACTCATTCTTGTAGTGTAGTCAATGAGGAGGGGAGAAAAGGTCTACATGAATGTCAAACACATTGTATTAGTCCATCCCTGTTGCTATAATAAAATACTGTAGACTGGATAATTTATAAATAATAGAAATTTACTTCTCACAGTTCTGGAGGCTGGGATGTCTATGATGAAGACTCCAGCCCATTTAGTGTCTGGTGAGGGATCACTGTATGCTTCTAAGATGGTGACTTATTGCTACGTCCTCTGGAGGGAATGAATGCTGTGTCCCCACACAGCAGAAGAGTGGAAGGGCAAAGGTGTGAACACTGTGTAAAGTCTCTTTCATAAAGGCATTGATCCTATTTGTAAGAGAGGAGCCCTCATGACCTAATCACATCCTGAAGGTCCTACTTCTTAATACTATTGCATCAGAGATCAAGTTTCATCATGAATTTTGGAGGGATACAAATATTCAAACCATAGCATTCTGCCCCTAACCCCCCAAAGCTCAGTACATGTCCTTCTCATATACAAAATATAAGCATCCCTTGGTATACATGGGAGATTGGTTCCAGGACCTCCTGAAATAATCATATATTTTTGTTTTAATTCTGTGGTTAGTTGACTTTCTCTTTCTTTTTCTTTTCTTTTTTTTTATTTGAGAGACTCAGGGTCTCTCTCTGTTGCCTGGGCTGGAGTGCAGTAACATCATCAGAGCTAACTGAAATCTCAAACTCCTAGGCTCAAGTGATCCTTCTGCCTCAGCCTCCTGAGTAGCTAGAACTATGGGTGTGCACCACCATGCCCAGCTAATTGTTTTTGTTTTTTGTAGAGATGGGGGTCTCATTATGTCATTCAAGCTAGTCTCAAATTCCTGGGTTCAAGTGATCCTCCTGCCTTGGCCTCCCAAAGTGCTGGGATTACCGATGAGAGCCCACCACATCCAGCTGATTGATTTTAAATATCTGAATAACCTTGCATTCCTAGGAAAACCACAACACGGTCATGTTGTATATACACGTTTTATATACTGATACATTAGATTTGCTGGGTTTGTTTTTTTTTTTAGGATTTTTGCATCTATGTTTTAAGAGTAATTGTCCTATCATCTTCCTTTCTCATAATACTCTTTACAGGATTTTTTATATGATTCTTTCAGATATCTTATGCAATTTTAGGACTAGAAATGATTCCAAACAGGGCTATAGCTACTAAGGGCACAAAACTAAATAGGGAAAAATGTTAGATTGACATATATGTAGGCAAAGTGTAGCTAAGATGGGAAACTACTAAAAAATTAGGCTCATACAATTAATAATATCATTAAATAATCACCCCCTTAAAAGTTCCACAGTCATGACCCACAAATGTCCACACTGGCAGTGAGCACTGGCTCTCAACCCATTATTTTGTACAAAAAATGGTTAATGGACCAGATTCAAAATAATAAGTCACATCCCTCCAACCCACTCCCAGCCAGGAAAAATTGGGAAATAGATAAGGCAAATGCCACATACAACAAAATGCCCTTTTGTTTATATTTCCTCTTATTTTTACATCTTTAAAAAAGTGTTTCCTTTTAATAATATGTTTTCTAAAAAGAGGAGAAGACTAACAGTCTGTACAAATGGACAATGTTAAAATAAGCTTCAAATAAATCATTCTCGAAGACTCCCTGCCAGATGATCTATAATGTATGCCACTTCTCCTCCATTGCCGGGGAGAAGCAGAGACGTGATATCTGAGTAATAAACATATTCACAGAAAACATCACCAAATCCTTAACAATCTCCAGAGTGAAAAATGAGTCTTTAAAACAGCATTATGGGCCAGGCGTGGTGGCTCACGCCTGTAATCCTAGCACTCTGGGAGGCCGAGGTGGGCGGATTGTTTGAGCTCAGGGGTTCGAGACCAGCCTGAGCAAGAGCAAGACCCCGTCTCTACTAAAAATAGAAAGAAATTAATCGGACAACTAAAAATATACAGAAAAAATTAGCCGGGCATGGTGGCGTATGCCTGTAGTCCCAACTACTCAGGAGGCTGAGGCAGAAGGATTGCTTGAGCCCAGGAGTTTGAGGTTGCTGTGAGCTAGGATGATGCCACGGCACTCTAGCCCGGACAACACAGTGAGACTCTGTCTCAAAAAAAAAAAAAAAAAAAACAGTATTATGGACAACACAAGAAATATCAAAGTAAAGCAAAGAGTATCTTGGAAGGGAGAAATGCAAAGACCAGATTCCTAATATTGCAGCATGGTTTTACAACAAGAATATTTGTATTTCGAAGAGCTCTGGTATTGTGGGATAAAAGGATCCGTTCCATGCAGTGACCAATACAGAAAAAAACGTATCCTAGAAGGTAGCCAGAGAACACATGCTTTAATCTATTCTATACATGTCTTATCATCAGTGTCAATGAATATTTACTGAGTTCTCAGAGAGCATTTAGCCATACCTACAAACATTTGTTGTAAAAAAAAAAATGCAGAAAAGATCCAGTCCTTTCCGCAGGACATTCCATTACAGAAGAGCAAGATGTATAGCTCCTTCTCTTTCTATGGGCAGATAACCACTTTTTTTTCCTTTAGCCTGGGGATTCCTAGCCTCACTCCACCTAAGGAGGATTAAATTGATGGGATTTAAATGTGTCTTTGAAGAAATGGAGAAGAAAGCAAGCTTGATGACTATGTACAACAATGTTGCTCCAACTCTAAGGAATTTAAGGAATCATGAATTGTAGAAGGAGAACTAGGTGCAGCCAAGGATCATGAAATCAAACGCCAGGGCTGCGGGCCCGATCACACCCACGGAGAGACAGGCGCGCTCTGTCTCTGTCTCTTTCTTCAGGAAATATGAGGCCCTCTCTATTTTTATAGACCCACGAGTTCTGAGAAATATTTCTCTACTTAAAGAAAACACACTGGCAAGTCTGATGATAACTAGAAATGAACCTCAGTGTGAGCAGTACATGGAACAGAGCGGCAGGGACGGATCCAGGTTTCCTGGAGTCTAAAGTGTATACA
Source organism: Avahi laniger (assembly GCA_963575035.1). Lineage (NCBI taxonomy): Eukaryota > Metazoa > Chordata > Mammalia > Primates > Indriidae > Avahi > Avahi laniger. The sequence goes on from CAUYSK010118360.1 coordinate 32,763, forward strand.
ATTGTGGCGCCTCTTTAAGGAAAAACACAAAATTACAAATACAAAATTAGGTCAAGGGCCTTGGAAGGGCAGCTTCCTTATCTTCACATTATATAGTACGTACCTCTGCGTGGTGGGGCCTGAACGGCGTCTCAGGGGGCAGCCTCTCCTCAGTCCAGCTGACTGGTGCCCTTAGGCCAGACTGATAATTTAAAAATAGCCAGAAATAGAGATGTTTATGGGAAATTTCCCTCATTTTTCAGTATTGCCAAGAAATTTAAATTTCAAAAAAGCAAAAAGAGAAGACCTGTGTAATACTCAACCTTTGGTCATCATGTTGGCACCTCTGGCAAATTGAGTTCTGTAACTGAGACCAAAGGAAGGCTGTTGCCCCAATTACTCAGATGTACCTCTCTGCTGGGCACCCTCGTGGAGGCTGACTTCCCAGAAGCAGTGGAGATCTCAGAAGCCCTCGTGGGAAATGCCTCCAGCTCGGATAATGACTTTGGGTGGGGAGCTTGAGGAGAGGGTACACCATAAAATGTTAGAACAGAACAGCAGAAGGAGACGACAGATTGAATGTGGGAGGAGAGACACTACTTCCAGACCCCTTTCTTTGGAAACAGATTAAATCATGGCCCCTCTCGCAGTGATGAGATGGCGGGGGCACATGGAAGACTTTAAGGCAGCATTGCTGCAAAGCTGGTCCACAGACCGTCTTAGTCTGGAATCCCTGGTGTGCTCGTAAAAATGCAGCTATCTGGGCCCAGCCCCAGAAAGTAGAGTATAAGTCTGTGAGTGGGTCCCAGCAATGTGTACTTTAACAAGCACCAGGTGATTCTTAGTCAAAATGACATGTAAGAAACACTAGAGGGAAGGTTTGTTTGTTTTTTTTTAAATCTAGCTAAGAGCTGCCTATGGGGATGGATGCATGTGAAAGTTTCCAGGCTTCAGTGATCTCAATTGGCACTTCTGGGAGGCATTAGTAAGGTGGTCCCCAGTCATTCACTGCCTTCTTCCTGGCCCACACATTTTTATTTCTTAATCTGAGGGCCTCTCCAAGCTGCCAAATGGAATAAACTGAGACTTACAGAACACCATATAGCTAAACAAGCCAAATCCCAGCAGATTTGATCCTCTGACTTCCTCCTTGACATTCTTGTTGGCACATTGCAACCTCAGCAGTATTTTGTTGACACTTAGCAGATGAAGTGTCCTGAAAACCCAAGGTCTGCTTTATATAAATTACGAAATGCTTCCCTAGGACAATGCCAATACTGGGGACTTCTTGTTAACATATTCTTTTTTTTTTCTTTTTTTTGAGACAAGAGTCTCACTGTGTTGCCCGGGCTAGAGTGCCGTGGCATCAGCCTAGCTCACAGCAACCTCAAACTCCTGGGCTCAAGCGATCCTCCTGCTTCAGCCTCCCGAGTAGCCGGGACTAATGGCGTGCGCCACCATGCCTGGCTAATTTTTCTCTATAGAGTTTTAGTTGTCTGATTAATCTCTTTCTATGTTTTTTAGTAGAGACGGGGGTCTCGCTCTTGCTCAGGCTGGTTTCGAACTCCTGGGCTCAAACAATCCACTCACCTCAGCCTTCCAGAGTGCTAGGATTACAGGCGTGAGCCACTGGGCCCGGCCAACATATTCTTGATTAAACTAACTTTGCTTCTAAGTTTTGAATGAAGAAATAAACCTCCAGATGTTTCTGTGCCACAGTGTGTATGTCCATGTGGCAACATCCTAAGGAAAGCTCTTTATCCAAAATATCTCAACTGCCTGCCATATGTGCCCGAACTTAGAGCCTTTGGTCTGTATTTCCCTTAATTAGCATAAGTAGTTGTGATATTATTTGTGTGTATACTTTCTTTCTCCATTAGAATTTTAACTCCTTTAGAGTAAACCTACTCTGCTGACTACTTAAAGAAAACCTACTGGCAAGTCTGATGATAACTGGAAACCATCCTCAATGTGAGGAGTACATGGAGAAGAGTGATAGGGGCAGATCCAGGTTTTGTGGAGTCTAAAATGTTTACAGTTGTGGAGGCCTCTTTAAGGAAAAACAAAATTACAAATACAAAATTAGGTCAAGAGCCTTGGAAGATCAGCTTCCTTATCTTCCCATTATATGTACCACTTTTCTTGAAAACTAAGATGTCAATATCAAACATTTGGAAGAAAAAAAGGTAAGATGTGATTAAAGCCTAGGAAGAAGGGAAGATCATGTGAAATTTCAGGGAACTGAAAAACCAAGTTACAACCTGAAAACTAGAGACCGGGGAGGGGACTGTCTGGCTCCCTAGGGCCCTTCAAATACTCTGAACCTGAGACACAGCAGGGCGCATGTGCAAAGATAATCGGCATAGCTTCCCGGTGCTGGCAGACCCCTACCATGGCCCACCGTGTTCTCCTCACTACCCTTGTTATCTTTTCTCTAGGCTCATCTATTATCCCATTTTGGTTAATGGTTGTCTCAGGTCTAAGCTTTACTTCCTCACTCCTGTTTTCCTCTTTCGCTTCCTCTCCTGGATAATTATGGGAGGAACTTCCAGGTAACACATCCTAGCTCAACTTGCTTCCAAAGGTCATCCCTCCTGTACCCTGTCAAGTCACGAGCAGGGCCATGAGGATGTGTGGAAAGTGTCACGAGGAAACCCGGGGAAGGGAAAGAACACACCATGGGTGTCAGATCCACCCTAACCACAACTATATGTCAATCGAGGAATAATAATGATACCATATTATGTTTGAGTATTAGTTTCTATAAGGTGACGAATAACCAGTTTTGATGTCCTGTTTTTTGATTAGCATTTTGAGTAAATGATGCTCCAGGGTCATAGCTTTCAGGCAGGCCAAGAACCTACTGAGATGGCATCAGCTCTCTGGTTCTCCCTAGAGAAGTAAAGAATATACACAGTAAATTCAGACTTTAAAATAGACCATCCTTGGCTTATTACTCTAGTTGTCAAATAATTTCTTCAAAAAACCAAATATTTATTTTCACTTGTCCCCTCTTCTCCAACTCTCTGCCACTGCCTGGTAGTGATGTCAAAAAGTGACTACTGGCCGGGCGCGGTGGCTCACGCCTGTAATCCTAGCACTCTGGGAGGCCGAGGTGGGCGGATCGTTCTGAGCTCAGGAGTTCGAGACCAGCCTGAGCAAGAGCGAGACCCCGTCTCTACCAAAAATAGAAAGAAATTAA